>SBIQ01000077.1:0-32281 GCA_014805555.1 Astathelohania contejeani | reverse complement strand
TAAAAAATGAAAACATCGTTACTTGCATTAAAGCAATTTGTTGTCATATCCAAAATAGAAACTTTTTTTAAGAAGATAGTGCTTTGCAATGCCAGCATTGTGGTAAGCTAAAAAGTCGATCAACCATCTGACAACAGATTGTAATCAAATGCTAATCCATGGCTATACGCGTAGGCATAATGAGTTGCGTAGATGTATTTACCTTCTATTAGCGAATAAGTACGGCTTTAAAAAAACTACGATCTCACTTGGTTCAGGAAGTCGTGGAAAACAAAAGAGCCAAAATTTGAGTCCATGGATAAGGACTGATATACTGGTAAAAAACAATAAAGCAGATATATTTATTCACGATAGGATAAAAAATGAAATAATATAAGTTGAAGTTGGTATCACGAGCCAATATAATTTCCAGATTGTTGAAACAGAAAATATGACTTTTTTGAATGAATTGGTTTGCTATATAAAACAAATACTAAAAAATACATTATGTTAAGCAATAAATGGTAACTAAGTATCAAATGAATTAACTTAAAGAATTATTCATAACATTTATGATAGAAGAATACATCCTCGACGCTATTGAAAAATACGTTCTAAAACATATCACACGAGTACAGAAGAAACATTGAAGATGATGTGGACATAAGAAATCGAGTAGAAGATATTGCGAAAAAATTCGGAGAAACAAGTGTTACTAAATGACGACCGTAGGCCATAGAATAAAAAAACAATAATAACATAACACTAGCCTTTTAAGTATTTGTTTCTCTATATATTAAAAAAATGCTGATGTTATCGTAATTTTTTCCATAGTACAACATATTACTGATTCAAGATCCACTTATACGATCATAAAATTAAGGTTTTAAATTTTAATAAACTTTAATTAAGTAATTTTTCAACGAATGCAAGGAAATTTTAACATAGTTGCATTAATTATATTATACATCGTTATTTAATGTTAAATTATGTGTTATTGTAATAATATATGATTACTTTTGTAAAAACATAGTAGTAGTTCGTTTTTATTTACTTCGAATTAGACTTTCAATCGCAAATATTACAATATAAATTATATTAATCTGATATAATAAATGCGCAATGGCGGTAATATTTAGGTGGCAAATATGCTACTTATGTTTTTTTACCATATACAATTTTTAAAGTGTTGTACTAAATTATTTTGTGCAATCATAATCACTTATTAATAATTTTTACTGTAATTGATATACAATACAGATATTTTATTATTTAATTTATTTATATTTTATACAAAAGTGCGAGACGACGTTAAAATGAAACAAAACGTATTGATGTTTTTATATGTAAGAACCTGCTGTACAAATGCAAACTGAAATTCAGGTATAAATTGTTAATTCATGTCTATGTTTTGTGGATATCCAAATTATCAAGTTTCTTTATTACTCTTCATAAGTAAGATTTTAGAAATTGGTTAAAAAACCATCAAGTTTCACGCATGTATGGCATTTGGCTAATACACCCATTGCCAAGTAAATACCTTACGAAAATATCCTGAATTCTATTTAAAGTAATGGAAGCGCATTTGGAGAAACGAAGGAACATGAAACAGATTCCACGCCTAGATTAAACTAAGGCAACAAGTAGACATTACGATTATATTTCGCTTATATTGAATGTATGCAATAGAAGGACTCCGGGTAAGTTTGCAGCATGAATCCATATAGATGCTTTACAAGTAACACTAGTATGATAAAATAGCACTGATTTAAATCCAAAAGTACCGGGCTACAGGTACCCGCCTTGCTTGCAAGATTGATCCGCTTCCATAAGACGGTATGGGCTTTGACTAACATCGGTATAAGTAAATAACGAGAAAATTTTGTCTCAATCGAGACAGTCGTTGCACTGGGTAAAGTATTTTATTTCATATATAAAAAGAGTTTTTAGGGTTAGCCTTTAGAGTATGGCCAAGGAATCTTAAATCGTAAAAACTTTGTTTAAACAAAACGAGTTTTTATTTCAGATGTAATATAAATTAATCTCATTGAACTAAGTTTTATTTATAAAGTAATGTGATTAATTTATTATATAAAAACGATTTTTGCACTTAATAAATTAAATGAGATATAAGAACAGTATGTAAATAAAAAATAAATGTAATCTTAATTAGTATTATAGCATATACATCGCCTAAACGTATAAGTATATTCATATATTGAATGCATTATATTAATTATTAAATTTATATAAAATTTGGATTTAACAACATAAACAGCCGCTCATTTAAATAAAAATACATGTCAGTTTAAAAGAAATTCCATCAAATATGATCAAAATTTTTTAATCATTGTGATAAGATAAGAGAAAATTATTAATAAATGATTTATTCATATGATTACACCAAATGAAAACACATATTAATGCATGACATATTTGCATAATAAGTGTATATTTTTCGATAATTTAGTTATTATTCTTATTTTTCTTTATATATGTTATTGATTCGGTTTCTCTTTTTACGAATATATAATAAATTTTTATAAAACCCCCGATGGCACAAACATTGAGAGAAAAATATGATGAATTTATATCAACAAACGAACTTACAAAGGATTCATTCAAAGATCTAGTTAGAATGTGTGGGTATGCCCCGATTGAGTCTCAACTTGAGGAATCCGTATTACCAAAATGTTTTGAGGAATTCGAAGCAATGGTTTCCCAATATGAGAAGTCGTACACGAAGGAAGAACTTTACAATCAATTGTGTGCATTGAATAGTAGTGAAACAATATCTGTGGATGAGTTGACAAGGATACTACAAACTGGAGATAAACTCAATGACGAAGAAATGGATATAGTATTTAGTAATCTTAATATAGTTGATGGGATGATTAGCATACGCGAGATGGTTGATATGATAACTGGTGAATAAATAAAGCTATTTTTTAAAAAAATGACAATGTTATAAACGAATATGACTATTTATGAATTTATTGTTAAAACTATTTTAATTAAACGAACAAATATATAATTGGATGATTCCATTCTTTATTAAAATAATTAACAGAACTTATAATTTAATATATACATAAGAAGATATTATATTTTAACCAACAATTATTAATGTGTTTATACCATATATTAGAATATAAATAATATTGCAAATGATGCAAAATATATTTTCATACTTTCCCTTTTGCTCTTTTCATATCTTCTCCCAATTTTTCTATAATTAAATAAATACACTGGATAATTATGAATGGGCTATAATAAAAGGAGATTTAAAAGAATTGGTTGATTCCTTTAAAAACAAATTTATATATATTGAATAGAAATCTTCGTATAATTACATGAGTGTGTTTCATAAAATAAAATAAAAAGCATATAATGGCAAATTATTCATTGTCATTCTGGCAAGAATTATATTATTACACAAGGAAATACTTTTTTTTAAAAATTTTATGCTTGACATAAGAGAGATAAAATTATAGCGAGATTGACAATTACTTGAAAGCCATGTATGTAATATAGTAAGTATTAATGTATGTGAGAGAACATAAACAATATTATATTAATGTATTAACTTATAATAATCGATAACCATAAAAATTGGTAAAAGTATGTTTTTTATTTAATTAACTTTATCAAAGCCGTTCGCTTAATAACAAAGTTTCGCATGCATTGTTATAGCCGAAAATAAAATAGTAATACCATGCATATTGAATCACCTGTAAAAAACAATAATTTATTAGCATACTACAAAATAAAATACTATAAACAGATCATGTAAAGTTTTAATTCATCATGATTTGATTATGTACATGCAACTGTTTGTTATAAATATCACTTTATAAACTCAGTGAATTGTGATGATCGATTGAATTATTTAATAATAAATTATAATTTGTTATTAAAAGGAGAAAATGTCTACTACTGATAAATGTCAAAAATTTGATATGAATAGTGCTTTTATTACAAACGAAAATAATTTGTTATAAACATTGATTAAGTTGATTAAAATAAAATAAATATTCTTTTCAAAATTTGAATCTATTCTTATATTAATCATATTTTGTTGGATGCATTTATTTATTGAAATATAAATTTATATTAAAATAAAAATATATTATTAATTTATTTAGAATTAATATTGCTTTTTTTGTTATAAAATAAACTTAGAAGTGTGATTTTTAAATAGAATGAGTTTGTGTGATATTTATTATCCCCATGCTAACAATTGAAGATATAATTAAAGCTGATAATTTGGAAGCTTTATTTAGCCACCACTTAAAAGAGATATCTCAATCTAAATATAAAACGAAGGGCGAGGTGATCCGGGAAATAAGACAGTTTGCACCTATAAAAATTAATCCAGTATATTTATCAGATCCAGAGATTATCATGGAATTAAAAAGATTTGGGAGAAATTCATTAATTAAATGAATTATATTACATTTTAAATAAAATATAAATATTGATTTAATACGCCGAAACGATGTTAAATTGGGACGAGAATTTATTAGTGGTTTTTGGTGTCAGAAGTTGTTAAATAAATGCAAACTTGGAATCCAAGTTATGGTCTATCCTTGTATGTGTTTTGTAGATGATCAACTTACTAATTTTGTTCATTCCTCCTCAGAGGTGTAATGGTTAGTAAAAAGCCATTAAGTTCCACACATTTATTGCACCCATTGACAGCTTAACAAAATATTCTGAGCTCTATCTAAAGCAAAGGAGGCGCATTTGGAGAAACAAAAATATAAAAAACAGATTCAGATTAAATCAACGCAGCATATTGACATTCCACTTATATTTGGGTGTTTGTAATAGGGGAACTAGGGTAAGTTAGCTGCATGGATCCATATGGATATTGACACTAGAATGATTAAAGTGCCCTGGTTTGATGCTAAAAGCACCAGTATACAAGTACCTTGCCCTGCATTTAAAGTCTATACGGCTCTGATAGACAGTATAGGCTGCGATTAACAGCGGTATGAGTATAAGGTAAAAGATTGCCTCAATTGAGGCAAGCGCTGCACTGGGCTAATTATTTTATTTGATATATAAAAATATTTTATAGCAAAAGAATCTCAAATCGTGAAAGATGTTGTTAAATAAAAAGAAGTATTTGATTTAATATATAAATATCGACAGCTATATGGTTTAAAAATTTAGTGTTTCGACAAATGATTAGCACTCATATAAATGAACAATTTATGATTTACGATAAATCTATTAAAAATGCTTTTACTTTCTTATTCGAAACAACTTTTACTTATTATTAGTTGGCTGCCTTGCCCTTTTTTTTACTGTAGCATGATTATATTGTATAAATATATCATGTGTTATCACAACTAGTTTTAGTTATCCATTTGCTGAGTATATTATAATATAATATTTTTCCTTCGTTTATATCTGTGTCTAAAATCTCAGCATATACTCTTTTTCAACCAGCTTGAAATGAAATACTATTATATTTTCATTAATATACCTCGTACATATTCCACTGGATATAAAGTGTAACACACCCTAGCTTAACACATTAGCTAGCTGCTTATTTTAATTTAACAGCTCTTAAAACTAATTTCATATTAAAGCTTATCTCTACAGTAAACATTTAAAGGCTGCTGAGACACGACTCCTATTGCGTTTCGCATATTTATAAGCTCATCAAAGTGCATCTGAAATAAAAAAAAATATAATGTATAAATATGGTGCACACTTAGATATTCATGATATGATATAAGGCATCACTTATAGTTGAGATGTTTTTAATGGTTGCCTTTAAATAAATTTATATTAGGATGACAAAATTACTCTAGTTCGTAGTTATAGCTATTTATTATTTTTGTGTAATAATCTTATAAATAATAATGAATACTTAATTATTGGTTAATAAAATTATTTAAAAGTAAATAGAGATAAATTATTAATACAATGTAGTGAGATATTAAACATTATCTTTTTCACAGTTTTATAATTGATATGCTATGAAGCATATTATATCATAAGATTTATATACATTAAAAATAAAAATCCAAGAAATTATAAAACAGTTTATTGGTTTATAAATAATTGAAATTTTAATTCATTTATAATTGAATTGCTTTTATTCAAATAAATCCTGTTCGTTTCATATTCTAATTTGTCGCTGATCATTGTTTTACAATCCCCTTAATTTAATCAACAAAATAAAAGCCATGGTAAGAGAAGCACGAGCATCAATACTTCCTACAAGAAGACACAACAGCGAAGCAGCAAAGGTTGCATTCGACTCGGAAATAGAAAACTTTAAAAAGTCTTTTAGATTGGACAGGATAGAACTTGAAAGTATACAACCATCATATCTTATTATAGTTCTTTTTAACTTAATAATTGTGGCACAATTCTTTCTTATTGGGTTGTTAGTATATTTTATTGGGAAAAGCGGGGAAATACCAGGAATTATTAATTTGTCACTCATGCTATTAACTCTTGTAATATATGAAATCATAAGCATGTTTAGCTATAAACTATTTTTTAATGTGAATGAAAATGTGGGAGTAATTCAATATTTACAGCTGGTAATATATTCTCTTAATTATCTTCCTTTTGCTTCGCTGTTTTTCGTGTTAGCTACGATTTATATTTCATCTTTCTTAGGAGGGATCATTATATTTATAGCTTCTATGCTGAGTGTGTTCTTCCTTGAATCTTGTCTCTTACCCCTTGTAGAAATTAATGACACGAAATCTAGGTTTATTGGACATTTGTTAATATTTTTCATACAATATACTGGATTTTTTTTGATAACAGAAGTGTTAGTACAAGTTTTACAATAAATTCTCTTTTTTATTTTTTTTCTTTTTATTCCTTTTTCTAGAAAAAAAAAATTTAAAAAAATTTATTCCCAACGGGAGATGCATTCGAGAAATCCTAATAATTATCATTGGGTCGAAAGTGATATATCTGCATGGTCAATGGAATTTATAAAGTCTCGGCTAAGTTCTCATGGATTGACTCCTAAAGCTGTGGAAGGAAGTGTACATCTTGCACAACGTATGAATAGGATAGGTGTGGTTTATCATCTTACGATGGATGTGATCGATCAACAAGGCCATAACACCAAAACTATGGATTTTGACGAATATAGCTCATTAGATGATATTGAAGGACCCAGTAATAAAATCTTATATGGTATAATTGAAGAAATGAAAGAAGAGGCAAAAAAAGAATTATCTAAGCAAGTTCTGGAATCAACTGATAGCACCAAAAATGTAACCTCTTCAAATCAAAATAAAGAGCTTGTATTTAAAATTAGTTGTGAAAAATCTGAATTTACTACTTTTCTATTAGAAGATAAATTCATAAGAGTTTGGACCTTAAATGAATATACCCGTAATAGTACTGAAATTAATATTCGTAATAAAATTTTAATGAGTGATATTAAGCAAGGGGAAGATACCATTAATATGAATTGGAAGCCTATAGATTGGTCTAATTATATCCCCACTATAATACACCTTAACAGTGATAATAATGGAACCTTGGTACGAATAACCCATAAAAATATAAAAATAAACCAAATCGATATGATTAAAGATACATGGATAGAATATTATTTCAAACCCATTTCTCAAGCATTTGGTTTTACATTTAGGATTGAATAGCTTTAATATAATTTTATTTAAATAAAGCTGAATAAATTAATAATTTAATGCTTTTTTTAAATAATATGTCCAAACCTTAATTACTATAATATTTATACTATTTTAATCACAACTCCAGATAAATCAATTCTTCTAAATATAATTTATAAGTGTTAATAAAATAAATTAAAGACCCAACAAATTAAATTATGACAGATATGCTAATTTTTTATAAATTTAATTAAAACTCAGAGATAATATATGCTTTAAGTAATTTAATGAAAAAATGATTTTTGTCTTTTTTATCTTTCTTTTCTATGCCTGCGGTTGTTATTCGGTGGTATTTTCATCTTCAAATCTTTTCATATCTTTGTTAATATTTATTTGATAGTCACTAATATAAAATATTTGTTGTTTAAACTATCCATTCGTCCGAAATGACGTTAAACTAGGACGTAAATTTAATAATAGTTTTGGGTGTTAGAAGCTGCTGGACAAGTACAAACTTGGAATTCAAGTCCAAAACTGTCTATCCATGTGTTTTGTAGATGGCCAACTTACCAATTTTCTTCATTCCTCTTCGGAGGTGGGAGTTTTAGAGGTTAGTTAAAAAGTTATTAAGTTTCACACATATATGGCATCTGGTTAATGCACCCATTACCAAATTGACAACTCACGAAAATATCCTAAGCTCTATCTAGAGCAAAGGAGGCGCATCTGGAAAAACAATGAATACAGAAATATAAAAACAAACCCGAGCCTATATTAAGCCAAGGCAACACGCAGACGTTCCGCTTATATTGGAATGTCTGCAGTATGGGGACTCCAGGTAATTCAGCTGCACGGCTCCATATGGACGCTTACGAGTGACACTAGGATGATAAAAGTGCCCTGGTTTGATGGCAAAAGTACCGGGCTACTGGTACCCTGCCTTGCTTGCAAGGTCGATCCGGCTCCGATAGACGGTATGGGCTTCGACTAACAGCGGTATGAGTACCTAAGGGGAAAAGATTGTCTCAATTGAGACAGTTGCTGCACTGGGTCAAGAACCTCACAGATTATACATATATAAAAAGAGCCTCTAGAGTATAGCCAAGCAATCATAAATCGTGAAGGATTTCGTTTAAATAAAGGAAAGTTTAAACTATCCAAGCCTATTATCTATAAATATCCCTTTTTATAAATTATCTGTGAATGCAATGATATTATCATATTATCTTTACATTTTATATCGCATTAATTCTAAACTGTTAACTCCTTTCATCTTGCTGATTAACAACTTATTATAATTTACCATCACAACTAATTCTTGAATTTTAGATCTTCTCTATAAAAAATGTTTAAAACATGTTAGAATATAATAATATGTAAATCTTTCTTTTTTATTATTTTAAATTGCATTATAATTATTCCTTATGGAAAATGTTAGATACTAATATAAAATCATAATTGGTAGATTAAAATAGATTATGCAAGATACTCAGTATAGTAAATATTATGATATTTTTATTTACCAAATAAATATTTTATTTAGAATTATATTATATTAAATATATTTAACACTATCACATATTATTTTAATGAATATAAGATCTTAATAAAATATCATTAAAGCATCTTATTTTGATTGGATCATATTTTATCTTATCTTTGTTTCATCTATCATTATGCATATTTTATGCATTATGCATTTCTAGAAACTACTTTGTTTATATCATTTTATATATTTCATCAATGCTTACATAATGTTTTTTATTTGTTTGTATCATTTAATTTGTTCGATTAATTCTATAAATATCGATCACTTATTTTTATTGGTGTTTTAAATTTTTAAACTATAAAAGCATAAACAAGAATAAACAAAAAAGATGTGTGGAATATTTGGATATTGCAATTTTCTAACTGAACGTACAAAGGAGGAGATAGCTGATATACTTATTAGTGGACTAAAGCGGATGGAATATCGAGGATATGATTCGGCTGGATTGTGCATAGAAGCTAATTGTGGAGAGAAGTACTCACTTCTTAAGACCTCAGGAAAGGTTTCTGCTTTACGAGATCTTATTATGAAGCAAACCGAAACTTCATTGGAGCAAAAGGTAAGTAACCATGTGGGAATAGCGCATACCAGATGGGCCACTCATGGCAAGCCTTCGGAACAAAATTGCCATCCTATAAAAAGTGACGAAAAAGGAATGTTTCTTGTGGTGCACAACGGAATTATAACCAACCACAAGGATCTCCGTGCTTATCTTGAGTCTAAGGGTCATTGTTTCGAATCTGATACAGACACAGAATGTGCTGCTAAGCTTTGTCTTCATTTTTACAGAGAAGCAACAAAAAAAGGGGAAGTATTGGACTTTGTTTCCATAGTAAAAAAAGTGATAAAGCATCTGAATGGGGCGTTTGCTTTCTTGTTTGTTAGTCCATTATTTCCAAATGAAATTGTAGCAGTAAGAAAGAGTTCTCCTTTGCTTATTGGAGTAAAGAAAGTCAATGAGGAGATATTTAACGTGTCCTTTGGGACAGCAAAAGATGATGAACCAGGATCTCCCTTACTAGTAGCTGAACGTGCATCTCCTATAGCTCCTTTTGAAGGAACTAGGAATGGAAGCGTGGATCTAAGCTCAGCTTCTAAGATGGAATATTTCCTTGCCTCAGATTCTGCTGCCATCGTTGAGCACACAAAAAAGGTGATCTATTTAGAAGACGGCGACTTGGCTCATATAAGCAATGGGAATCTGATGATCCACCGACCAAATTCAAAAGAAAAAGATGAAGTAAAAACAGATTTTAGAGAGGTAAAAACCATTGAAATGGAATTGGCTCAGATCATGAAAGGAAGTTTCGACCATTTCATGTTAAAGGAGATTTATGAGCAACCAGAAAGTGTAGTAAATACAATGCGTGGTCGTATCAATTTTGAGGATTATACAATTACACTTGGAGGTTTGCATTCCTTTATTTCCAATATAAAGCGGAGTCATCGTCTTATTTTTGTAGCCTGTGGAACCAGTTATCATTCATCCTTGGCAACGCGCTCTATTTTTGAGGAGCTTATTGACATACCTGTGTCCATCGAATGCGCCAGTGACTTTTTAGATAGAAAATGCCCCATTTTTAGGAGTGATTGTGTCTTTTTTATCTCACAAAGTGGGGAAACAGCAGACACAATTTTGGCTTTGAAATACTGCCAAGAAAGGGGAGCTCTCTGTGTTGGTATAACTAACACTGTAGGAAGCACTATTTCAAGGGAGACACAGTGCGGTGTACATATAAATGCTGGACCTGAAATAGGTGTGGCAAGTACTAAAGCATATACTAGCCAGTATATAGCACTCCTTCTTATCGCCCTCCAATTAAGCCAGGATAATTTATCCCATAAAAATAGGCGTATTGAGATTATTAATGGTCTTAAAGGAATCCCAGACCTAATAAAAGAGACACTTAAATTAGACGGGGAATTAAAGCGTTATGCTGTAGAAACCTTAAACAAGGACAATAGTCTTATTATTCTAGGAAGGGGTTATCAACACGCAACCTGTTTGGAGGGTGCACTTAAGATCAAGGAAATGGCTTATCTTCATAGTGAAGGTATATTAACAGGGGAGCTCAAGCATGGTCCACTAGCACTAGTAGATGAGAATCTTAGTATTATTATGATAATAACAAATGATTCTCTTTATGCTAAGACGCAAAGTGCTGTACAACAAATATTGGCAAGGCATGGAAAACCTTTAATTATATGCAGTAAGGAAGTAGCCAATGATTTTAAAGGGTTGCCTGTGATAGCACTGCCTTCTACCGTTGACTGTTTACAAGGACTTATTACTGTTATCCCTCTTCAACTGATTAGTTATCACCTAGCAGTAGCACGGGGTTATGACGTAGATTGTCCCAGAAACCTTGCTAAATCTGTAACCGTTGAATAAAAAAGATTTAAAACTTAATTTATTTATTTAATTGTAATAACTGGAAATTTATATTAAAGCAATGAATGAATTTACATTGATTCATAAAACTCTTGTTTGATATGACGTACACTTAAGGTCTGAGTTCTAAATGATTTTGTATTTCTTGAACTTAAATAGTTAAAAGTATAATCTATAAAACTAGAAAGTGTGAATATGTAATTTCTTATATAAAAAATTTAAAATGAATATAAAAATGTCTTTTAGGTAAAACAGATATTTAATAAACAAAAGAGAATTAATTTATTTTTATAATCACTAATTTAATTCCAAGTGCTTTCTATAAGATGTTTCTGCTAGGCATTTGTTCAAATTAATTAAGGATTGCTATATAATGTACTTAATAAAGCTATAATAAAATAAGATCCATTCCATGTGCTTGTATAATTAAAGACTTCTCTGCTTTGATGAAGCAGGAAACATCCTCTGAATTAAAAAACAAAGCTTTGTTTAATATAATATTTTTTTAAAGAATAGAACTTTATAACACCAAAACTGCGGTAAAGGCAAAAACTTGACTATATGGTAATAAGTAGTGATCAATTCACACTAAAATTATAATTGTAGAAAAATTAGATGTTTTGTTATGTCAATCTTATATAATGAACAAATATATTTTTAAAAAATGATCTCGCTCAGTCCAAGAGATTATGGTGGAAAAGGACTTTAGCAAAATGACTAATATATTATTAAATAGGAACACCACAGAAATATATGTTTGTGATAAAAGGAAATAAGAAATTAATAATCGTGAGTATAATAAGCCGATATAGCAATCGGATATTTGGCATAGGAAGAAGAAAAAATATGTGAGCTTAATAAATAAAAATTAGATGTGATATATAACAAATACAAACACAATTTTATATATTATTAAATTGAATGTGATGGTAACCAAGTATCACATAATTATTTTATTAAATATACAGTTTACTATAAAGGCAGCATTCAATAGGAAGTATTTGATTAAACCATAATGCTTAGGTTTACAAAAAACTTTATAGATGCGAAAGATTGGAGGGGAAAATGCCACTGAATGCCGGCCGCAAGTAATAATATGAAATAACTAATACATCTCTTTAATTAAATAGTATTGTTTCAAAAAATAAAAATAGCAAGCTAACATATTCTCAGACCAACGATCAATGAAATTTCATATTTATGAACTAAAACATAACACTCCAGGATATTATATAATCCAATATTATTTCTATTATGATAAATAATGTCTAATCATAAATATAACCTTTAAAAAGTGTTAGCTTTATAATTTATATTATGAATATTTATAAGCTTAGTGCTAAATGTGTTATTAAGCTATTAAATTAGAGGTTTAATTTTTAAAGTTATTTAATAATAATTATTAATAGTAATTGGAGCATTTTAAAATGTAACCCAGACTTAATAAAACGTATTATTTTCTATATTTTATGTTATTTAATATGAAAAGTATTTGCAATCATTTTGCCTGCACACATTTATATTTATTAGAATCTTATTAATTAAAACGGATATATACAGAGAGAATATGTAAATAAAATTTAGAAATAAAAAGATAGCGTATTTCTTACTATAATAGTATAATTTTGTTTTCTTTATTATTAATCGTTTACTAAAAATAGTAGTTGAAATGTTTCAACTTAATAATCCATCTCTAATATAATGATATCAAATATATTTTTAAATATTATTTACTTTTACAATGTTATTAAACTGGAATAAACAATAAAAAATTATTTTTAAAAAAGTCATTTATCATTTGCATATTGGCTTATCAATAATACGTGTTCAAGAATTCAAATAGTTATAAATATAGACGGAATATATGTGAAAAATAATGATGAAAGAAAGACTAGCTGTTGAGAATAATAAAAAAATAAAAAGTATGGAAATAGTTGATAGAATTCTATATTATTTTAAAAATTATACTACTTGATAACTTGTTTTGTTTGACATAAGGTTTTCGATTTTTGATAAAGCAAAATTTGTTGTAAAAATGTCATATTTTTAATAATTATATAGTATGATGTCAAATGTCGAATGTACATTTTTAAACTTTAATAATATGAAATGAAACAAAATATCTTCTTATAAAACTTATTTGTCATCAGTAAAATAATATAAAGGTAAAAATCTTTTTAAATTTCATATTTAATACTTCAAAATTTATAAAGAAATATTGTATATAAAGCTATATAACAGCTTAATATGGGCATATTATTAAAGCCTTTTGGATTGAATTAGTTTAATACTATTATCTACATGAAAAAAGTATCAGCATATTTAAATCATTGTAATGCAATGATTCTAAATCTAGCCAGTATTCCATAGTTTTTAATTTACCATATTAATATGATAAATGTTTAACTGTGGTTAATATAACAATGTAATAAATTGTTTTTATTATTTATTAATAGACGTCCAAAATGACGTTAAACTAGGACGAGAATTTACTAGTAGTTTTGGGTGTCAGAAGCTGCTGGACGAGTACAAACTTAGAATTTAAGTCCAAAACTGTCTATTCATGTGTGTGTTTTGTAGATGGCTAACTTATCAATTTTATTCATTCCTCCTCAGAGGTGAGAGTTTTGGAGGTTTGTTTAAAAGCCATCAAGTTTCACACATATATGGCATTTGGTTAATGCACTCATTACCAAATTGACAACTCAAGAAAATATCCTAAGCTCTATCTAGAGCAAAGGAGGCGCATCTGGAAAAACAATGAATATAGAAATATAAAAACAGACCCCGCGCCTAGATTAAGCCAAGGCAACACGCAGACATTCCGCTTATATTGGAATGTCTGCAGTATGTGGATTCCGGGTAAGTCAGCTGCACGTCTCCATATGGACGCTTAGGAGTGACACTAGGATGATAAAAGTGCTCTGGTTTGATGCCAAAAGTACCGGACTACAGGTACCCTGCCTTGTTTGCAAGGTCGATCCGGCTCCGATAGACGGTATGGGCTTCGACTAACAGCGGTATGTGTACCTAAGGGGAAAAGATTGTCTCAATTGAAACAGTTGCTGCACTGGGTCAAGAACCTCAAGATTATCCCATATATAAAAAGAGCCTCTAGAGTATAACCAAGGAATCATAAATCGTGAAAGATTTCGTTTAAATTAAAAATATATTTATGTATTTTGTACAATACTGGGCTATTTTAAATGATGTTTTAATTTTATTATCATTTACATGTCATAACATAAGATGTAATTTTCGTTATTGATTAATAAATAATATTAGTTCATTATCCAAAAATAGTATATGTTAACCATGCGAAGTTCAGCCAAAATATTTTTATTCAAGCTTGAATCAATAATATATTAATGATTGTGTTCAATTAAAGCAGCCACTTATATTATAAAATCAAAACAATATATATATATTTTAAACGATATATATATTGAATAGGATTTCAATACTTCGCATCATTCAAACCAGTATATTTCACTGCCTAGGAGTATGGTGTATAAAGAATGAACTATTTTCATCACAATAAAGATTAAAAATAAAACATAAACGTGCTTTATTTAATAAATAATGAAAAATACATTTATTAATTTCTTTTAAATAAAAAGGTATTGTATTATAAAAATAATATAAATCAAAAAAACTAATGTTTTAAAAGCCGAAGACATATAATATCTTCAATACGTATAATCTCTTCCGAGTATTTTTAAAAAAAGTATTTTTTTGCTGATTTAAGATTTTTTATTATAAACTGCGATTATTATTTACTTTTTTCAGAAAATTTATATAAAAACCTAAGAATTATAAAATGATACCGCTTAATTGAGTTTATTTTTAAAAAGAATATATATGAAAAGGCAATAATATTAAAAAAAAACTAAAGATGATACGCTAGGAAATATAGTAGTGCGATGATTCTAATACAGTGTGAGCTATAGCATGACATGAAATTGAAACGTTATTTAATGTAAAACTTTAAAACAGATGCAAGAAGTCCTCAAATAAAGCATTTCTAATGAATTATTTTAGGAAGTGAACTTTACAGATCATAGTATCGTTAAATTATATTAAAACCACCTAATATATATTTTTATTTAAATATAAAAAAAACTAAAAATTTGTCTATCTGATAAATCAATCGATACAAACTTAAAATATCATTCATATGCAGAATTAATTAAATAATTTATTAATAGTAAAATAAATGAAAAATAATTAAAATGAATATTTAAGGAATATGTTTTTTAAAAAAATATTTTAATAAATTAAAATAGTTGTAAATATTATATTTAATTTTGATAAGCATTTATTTGATGAATTGGTATTATTTATTTATTTACTTTTGTTTTTATACCTGTGATAAGCTATCACAATTGCTTTCATCCACTGATCTTTCTACAGCTATTTTAACTATTCTATTCTTTATTTCATATTTCCCAACTATATTAGAAGAATATAATTTAAAGTCTTTTCTAATACGATGTATCGGATTATAACTTAATTTGAAGTGTTATATCAAATATCCACTTTAATATATTATACTTTCCACATTGAAATATTTTATATTATTTTTTCTTTTTAGAGTTACTAACATATAAATTATTTTAATTTAATATCCTTTTTTCTTTATCTAGCGATTAGTTGAAAAAGGTTTATTACTTACCTTTACCACTAGTTAGTTATTAGTATTATTACTATAACCAGGCATAGTATTGATAATATTCTTAGTTTGATGTTTGGAATAGCATTTTATATAATTAATATTAATATTTTTAAGATAAATTTTCTAATTCTTAGTCATTCGCCTTCAAATTATATAAATTTATATTTATTTTTTTGGCCTCAAAATGGAATCCCCTAAAAGATCCGAAATGACAAATAATGCATTTGAATCCGACATCGATGTAGCAAAGGAGCTGTTGTTTTCACTTAATCGCGATAGTTCGCTTGTGGAAACATATGCTAGTACCGGACAATGGAGAGGACAGACGTATAAAACTTCGCTTGTTCCAGATCATGCTTCATTTGCGGAGTTGGATTTGTATCCCGAAATTGTGGGTGCAATCAACCGGATGGGGTACGATCGTCCAAGTCGGATACAGAATCTAGCTATACCGGTAATTATTAACCGGGACGATGTTGCTGTTCAGAGCAAGAGTGGCACTGGAAAGACATTGGCTTTTTGCTGCGGAGTAGCTCAAACAGTAAAAAGTGGAAAGGGCCCGCAGGCTGTGATAATTACACCCACACGGGAACTTAATGTACAAGTAGCAGGTGTAATGGGGGAGATGGGATCGTATCTAGGTTTAACATGCTTCCTGGCTGCAAAAGGCAGTGCTCCTCGTGGAGAGGCCACACCAGGTTGTATAAGAAATGAGATTATAGTTGGGAGTCCTGGTAGTATTTTAGCACATCTTAAAAATAAGTCCTTTGAACCATCCAACATAAAAATAGTAGTAATTGATGAGGCAGACGCGGTGCTGGATTTGGAAGGAATGGGTTCCCAAACTCAACGAATTTTAAGGGAGCTTAAAGACTCACACAAAGTCTTTTTTTCAGCCACTTATTCACCACAAATTAAAGGACTCATTCAGAGTCTTATTACACCTAAAAGAGAATTAAAAATGATTTATGAAGAAAAGAATGCTAAACCCGACGAAATAAAATTATATTATATAGAATTGGAAAAAAGCAAAAAGATTGAGACACTTATAAATTTATATGGATATCTTTCTATAGGTCAGTCAATAATATTTGTAGGGACAAGAATAGGAGCAGACAATTTAAGAAAAAGACTTGAACTCGACAAATACACAGTATCCTCTATACACGGCGAAATGGATGTCAAAGAAAGAGAAAAGGTAGTAGATGATTTTAGGAATGCCCGAACAAAGATACTGATATCTACAGATATATTTTCCAGAGGTATGGATATTCCTCAAGTCAATTTAATAGTAAATTTCGATCTCCCAATTTTCAAAGGAAACGCCAGCACTGAGACGTATATTCATCGTATTGGACGATCTGGTCGATTCGGGAGAGACGGGTTTGTGATTGACTTTGTGACGAATGCAGAAGAGTTAGCAGCACTGATAAAATTCCATAGCGAGTTAAAATCTGTTTCTAAAAAGTTCACAATGGAAGCAATTGAAAAGGCATTTGATGAGAGTTTAAATGGAATATGATTAATAAATACGTGTTTTATCATAATAGATTTGGTATATTAATTTATTTTTACAAGCATTAAATTCTTATATTTTTGTTGAGATAATATAACAATATTTTAATATTAAATGAGATAAGACTGATATTACTAAATTTATTTGAATAATATTAAACATGACATTGATTTATTTACAATGTAATTATTTTTTTAATAAATTTTTGTTTTTATAGTTTATCTGATTTTCTTACCATTAACATGTAATTGAAAACCTTAAGAAAAAATAAATATTTATAAAATATAATCATAATTAGTTCCCGTTTTAGATGTCTTTATTATTCACCCAATATCTCATTTATATTCCTGATGTTATGTTGCAATAAAATATTTATAAAAAGCTATCTTATAAAATATTTTGCAAGTAAAAAGAGTATGTAAGGTATTAGCAATGGTCAATAATAATAAAAGAATAAGTAAAAGGGTAGTTATATAAAAAATACAATAAAAATTTTCGTAAATCAAAAATGTAAATTTCCTTGTAAAGGCGAAGATTTCTATATTTTTTATCTATTTGAATCTTATTAGAAGTAGATAAAAATTAAATTACATGGGATTTGTTAAAGTCAATATTTCATCAAGTATAGCACATTCTTGTGCTTTTATTATTCATTTTTCATGAAAATATGTGAACTTGATCTTCAAAAAGAAGATGTATTTGGAGACAACAAAAGAATATGATTTTATAAAAGTAAACATTCACGTTTATAAAATCAATAGTGAGTGATAGGTGTGCAGTTATAATTGGAATATTTAATGCAAATTTCCATTAGGTAGGTCAGCTACACGTATTCGTTTTGTAAATGACACAAAAATTATAAAAGTGTCATAGATCAATGGTATAATCCTAGGAATGTAAGTATCAAACATTACTACAATATATATCTGTAGTCTATTAGTACCAAAAGAAATAATAGTGTTAATACAGATATTATATTGGATCAATTACTTTTCCGAAGTATTACAAATATAAACTGATATATTGGTGTAGAATCAAGAAATCAATAAATTGTAAAGACTCTATTTAACTAAATACTAATTGTTATTTTAGTATGCTTTTGATACTTTTTTTTGGTATCGAAAAAAACTGCTGGACATATAATATTGTGTTCCAAATTTAACTGTTTATTAATTATTATATATATAATAATTTAGTCCACCCCAAACAGCATTAACCTATGACAAGTATTTACTAATAGTTTTAGGTGTCAAAGTTGCTGGACAAGTACAAACTTAGAATTCAAGTTCAAATCTGTCTATCCATGTGTGTTTTGTAGATGGCCAGCTTACTAATTTTCTTCATTCCTCTTCAAAGGTAGGAGTTTTAGATGTTAGTAAAAAAGCCAATGAGATTCACACATTTATTGCACACATTACCAAATTGACAACTCACGAAAATATCCTAAGCTCTATCTAGAGCAAAGGAAGCGCATTAAGAGAAACAAAAGAATATGAAAAGAGAAAAACAGACCTCGCCTTGATCAAACTGAGGCAACACGTAGACGTTCCGCTTATATTAGAATTTCGGCAATAGAGGAACCTTGGGTAAGTCAGCTGCACTGCGCCATATAGATATTAACACTAGGATGATAAAAGAGCCATGGCTTGATACCAGGCCCATCAGGCTACAAGTATTCTGCCTTTTATTGACAACGACATGAGTAGCTAAGGATAAAATAAAGTCTTAATTGAGACAGTCGCTATACTAAGTCAAGAACTTCTTAAATTATTTTATATATAAAGAAATGTAAGAGTATAACCAAGGAATCTCAAATTATAAAAGATTTTGTTCTATAAAAGCGTGTCTTTTTGTTTAATAATTTAGTATAATACAGACTCAAACGATCGAAAAAAAACTGCGATCATATTCTGTTAAGAAATTACCGAGAATGAAAGAGCGGAAATACATGTTAAAACTAGAAAAATAACTGATATTGTGGTCAAACATAATTAAATAGATATATTTATTTACAATGTATATGGCATAAGGTATCAAGATAATTTTTAGCTAGTTGAGACGAATAAAAAGAGAAAATATCATATTTTGGTTAATAAGCTCGGACCATTTTATAAGACCGAAACTAAAATTATATGTTATCTTATGATATGGGATAGTGAAGAAGTTTCACAAATATTACTTAAAAAAAGCCTAATATTATGCCAACTATCAAGAATTATATTTAATCCATTGTACTAAGAAAAACCTCAGGGCCCATCTTACCAAATTTTATGCGAAGCATTGAGGATGGCATGGAAATAAACATTAGAATAGAGGAAGCGATAGAGAGATTTGGGAATTTAAGTGCTGATTGCTGTTGATAACGCATAAAAAAATAAAACAAAACAATGAAAGCTGATAATCTAATATAAATTAATATTTTATTTTATACTATTCTGTTATAACTTATTCTTACACTTAAATTGATATTTCCTTATTAAGATTAAAATAAAATTTAATATCCTCATTCTCCACCCTCGACTTGGCAAGCACTATTTCTTCAAACTCGCTTTTGGATTGGTCATATATTCCGAATACATTGCCAAGGCACTCCTCTTTCTCTAAAAAATAAGAAATTAATGAAAAAAATATATTTGCACATTCCTTAATAGGGATACCAGATTCAGAAGATATCCTTTCTAAATATTCTAGTTTAACAAAATTATGTGGAAGAATCACAGAGACTTGGAAATTAAGTGTTGTAAGAATAGCCCTTTCCATTTCTAATATCTGGCTAATGGTGTATGCATTGTCTGTAACTGATGCATAATCTGCTGTATTCTTTGGATTTCTTTCCTCTGTCTTGGCTGCTATAAACAAAGCTGTGGTTCCAACTAGTTGGTATGTGGTTGTATCGATTCCTTTTATACGAACATATCTATCTGTTATATTTATAGCCAACGCATATGTAATCTGCGAATATTCGAATTCAGTCGCTACTTCGTACATCCATCGCATAAGCTTCTTGCGTTGGTTTGTCTTGTGGACTGTGATTTTTATATTTTTCTTCATTACATTTGTTATTTCCTGAAAAACTCGTTTCATCTTTTTTGAAATTTTTGACTTTTTTAATATAAAAGAAAAGCCGGGAAAAAATGGGGGGAAATGGCAAAGCGAACGGGATAGTAAAATAAGGGGTATATAAACAAAAGTATTTGATAAAATAATTGAAATACATGTTGATATAATTTAGAGTTTATCTTATTGTAAATATATTGTCTTTTCAAATGAAAATAATATATTAAGTTATAACGAATGAATTGAACCAAGTAAGAGAGTGATGTAATAGAAATAGGTGGAAGCAGAAAAACAAGAAAGTGATGGTACCAATCAAAAGGATATAAATAATCAAATAACTTTTCATTAAATAAATAAGAATAATGTATTTATTAGAAATATGATTTGATATAATAACAAATGAACAAGGTGTTATAAAATATAACGTAATATGATGAAAGGTAATATAAACCATAGCCTAATATTTGTTTGTATTAAACCATAAAAGATCAAAGTCATACGCACATAATATAAACTATTATGAAATTAAATTAATAAAGATAGTGAATCATATAAGCACATTTAAAAATCAAATATGATAATAAGAAGATAAATGAGAATTTTTCGATTAGACTTAAAATAATTATATTAAATTATGTACGCGAAGAATAATAGAAGACATGTCTTTTAATAAATATTTTAAATTTTATACAAAGAAAATCAAAGCTGATTTTATGTACTAGCACCAATTCCATTATATATAATCAAAATATGGTACCAACCATAAAGGATTGTATACAATGCAATATTAAATAAAACATTTTAAATGATTTATGAAGTTTTAAGACAGCATGGAAGTAAAGATTTGGACATAAAAATAAGAAGAGGAAGCGTCGTAAGATATTAATCGAAGAGAATATAAACGAGTTAAATAAAAAGATGTATTAAAAATAAAAACGTATTAAGAGAAATTAGAGTCTATAATAATAAAAATTAATCAAAACGGCATTGGTGTTAATAATGTATCTTAATGAAATATAAAAATGTTAATTATTGATGGCAGTAGCCAATCGAGTTCATGGCTTTACTATGTGTACAAGATTTAATACCAAATTTAAAAAGCCCTATAACCAATGGTTTTTAACAATACTTTATATAAAGATCAATAAGAAGCAAGCGTAAGTTAACGAATATAAAATAAATATTCAATTGATAGGTGTAATAATATATTATAATAAATGAAATATTTTATTATTGCATTTCGCAGATAATAATTAATATGGTTAAATCAGGGACACAGCAAGAATAAAGCCAATGTGATTTAGGTTAGTATAATAATATGCTATGCTTTTTATTTAATAAATATGACATGTTGTGATAGCATAGGAGCAATACAAACTAATTTAGTTAAAGGGTTAATAGTGCTATGTTATTCTTGTCTTTCTTTTTCATTGCCTTCGGTTGGCTTCCAATAGCACTTGCATAATAATTAAAGAAATGTTTTTTTAAAATATTTATTACCCATTGTAAATAAATTTAGATTGGCCAATAAAATCACGACATTTGTTAATATATATTAGCCAAATAAAAGTATACCAATGATTTTATTTTTCCAATACTTATTGGCAAATAATTTAAATCTTGCCGATATGCTTCGTACTGCATCGATAGATATGGAAAATGGGCGAATACCACAGGCTGAAACTAGCCTTGCAGAATTATACTCGCATTATCCGGAGAAGCTAAATATTCGGAGAAAATATGCACAGCTAATTTATAAAAAAGGCGAATATTCGTTGATAATCGATTTATTTAAGGATGATAAAGACGATGATATAAAAAAGCTAGTCAATCGATCACGCTCAAATCTTAAAGTGTTTGGTAATGAGGAAAAGATTGATTATCTTCTTAAAGAGAGTCCATATTCAAAAGCTCTAATGGAAATAAAGATAAAAAAAGATATAGGAAAAAGAAACTATTTTGATGGACTATCCTCTGTCAACCAAGCCTTAGATATATTTCCTGATGAAATTAATTTTAAAAGATTAAAAGGACAGCTTCTTTTTCTCAGTGGAGAATATGAATATGGAAAGAAAATATTGAATGATTTGAAAATAACAACTGAATTTGACACAATATTGAAGGAATATGAGAAAGTTTTAAAAAACATGGATGAAAAGGAGAAGTTTGAAGGTCTAAAAAGGCTGATTAAATCTGTTCAAATAAAAATTCTGGAAGATTTGTTTGCTCCCAGCATTTATACTCATTTAAAGTATAAAATAATTGAGCAATTCCTTAAAATCGGGATAAGGAACAAATTTGTTGGTTTGAGTGTTTATGCAAAGGATATGCTCGATTTTAAGGGAGGAGACGAGGCGAAATATTATTACATTTCGAGTCTTATTATCGAAGATGCAATGGATGGCTTGGAGGAAAAAATAAGGAAATTAAAGTTCGATAATAAAAAATATGAAAGCATTCTTCGAAATAGAATAGAAGCTAAAAGAAAAGAAGCAGAAGAAAAAAAGCAAAAGAAGGAAAAAAGCCATTACTCTAGGAGTAATAAAAGCAAGGATGACCCCAAAGGATATTATAAAATTTTTGGTTTGGATAAGACGGCTACAAAGCAGGAAATAAAGAAAAAATATTTTAAACTTATCAAAGAAAATGATCCCGATAAAGCAAAAGATGAGAATGAAAAAAAGAAAAGAAGTGAGTTTTTATTTAAGCTCAATGAAGCTAAAGACATATTATTAGATGATAATAAGAAAAAAGATTATGATGAAGGAATATCTGATACATTCCACAATGGATTCCAAAGTGGAAACGGATTCCAGGGCAATTTTTCTGGCAATGATCTAGGAAGTATTTTTGAGGCATTCTTCGGGGGAGGATTCGGTACTGGAGGAGGATTTGGCAATGGAGGAGGATTCGGAAATAGAGGAGGATTTAGCAATAGGGGTGGCACTTATTATTTTTATACAGGAGGTTAGTAATTCAAAAATATTAAAGCTTAAATAAAATTTATACAGTATGATATTTTATTTCAAGAATTAAGTTATAATTATCTATTTTGTTTGGATCTTATGAGCCTCTTCCGTCAAATAAGTTTAACCCTTCTTCATTGCTTTTTATTTCATGATCTTCTCTTCATTTATAATAATCAACTATAATAATCTTAGAATTCTTTTCATATTCGAGATTGAATTATGCCTCAATCGTGGTAAATATTTTTAGAAGTGCTTTGGATGGCATCGTGTTATTATACCATCTTTTTTTATTCGAAATCATTTATTTAAGAATTAACTTATATGGTATATTATAATAATTTTCACTATGCGGAATTCCTAGCATTCAAATCACACCTTCCTCTCATAAACAATCCGACCTTGAAATTTAGATCAACCATACCTTGCATAAACTTTTGTTCAAAGAGAGAACAACTTAAAAACTAAATTCAAAATTTTACTCATCGATACCAACATTCTCATTAGTAGTGGTTTCTAAATTTAAGTTATTATTCATCGTGGCTCGAATGCGTTTAAGTTTATAGAAATACTCAGCTGTAAATTTAACTATCTCTGAACGTAGCAGCTCAGCCACAATCCGCCCACCTCCTGCGAGCACTGTACCATCTTATGTAATAACATATAATATGATAACATTTTTTGCATTTATACAGCATTCCAACAGCTTAGCGTAAATATGATTTCTTCTTACTTCTTCATTTAAACTTATTGAAGATTATTCTGCTTTAATTCACATAATTTGCTTTAGTATAAATATAATCGATCTGTCATTGCTTAAAGTAATATCCGTACTATTTGATAAACGACTTTATTCTGGCAACTTTTTTCTACTATTTCTTGTATCAAGTAGTTGCAGAGTTAAACCTCTGAAGTCTTGTTTATTTGTGGTTAGTAAAATAATTTACACCTTTATTATAATTTTTAGTATAATATTATCCAGATATTCTATCACATCCAGATTATCTGATAATCCACATAATTTTATACTTTATGCAATGCTAGCATAACATAGTGGGTAACAAGCAAACTTTTCTGTCTTTTAATAGCATAAATTAGAAACATTACTTTGTTGTGTTTCCTTGCTTAAATTAAGTTGAAGAGTTACAAACATTAATTAAAATTTCATTTTCATTTTATACAAATTTCCATGTAGTGTTTTCTTTTAACTGTTTTATATTAATACTATTTATATGTTATTTCTTATCTCTTATAAATTTATATTTGCTATGTTGTATTTTGACTCTCGGTAAAATTTTATAAAAAGATTATTTTTATTTAAAACGAAAATGGTAAGTATTGTGGTATCCTTTGATTTCATTTATATGGGACGCAGTTGGCATACGGCTACACTTGCTTCTTCAAATCTTTTCACACCTTTTATACTCAATCTCTTACGTCCATGTCATCCTCAATGCTTCTTCTGTACTCAAGTGATATGGTTTCAATGTCGTCTTTAAAACAGCCAATAGGATATTTGCATTTATCGTAGGAGTTATATTTAATTCTTTTTGGGATTTTCTGTTTACATTGTTTATACTAATAATTATTTACTGAATAATTTTATATATTATGGATAAATAAATATCGAAATACTTCAGTTAGATACAGACACGTTTTTAGAGTGAATTCAAATATAAGAAATGTTTAAATTTGATGATTATTTAATTTTGTTGATATGCCCACTTTACATATCATCGAATATATAAATATTTTTATATTATATTTTACTATTTGTAAATTAGTAAGAAAGATAATTAAAATTTGTTTAATAAATCAGCAAACAAAATAAATAATAAAATAAATCTCAATAATATTCTTAATATCTGGTTTATATATTTTTATAGTAAAAAACAATTATCAAAGAATATAAAAATTAAATAATATTAACTAATAAAAAATTTTATATATCAATACTCTAAATATATAATATTAAACTATATTTTTAACTGATTATTTCAACCAAATGACATAAAAATAAATGGGAGCTTATTATATGCTTTGAGCATTGAATATGCTATACTAACATTTTGAATTTAAGTCTAATATTGTATATTTATATGCAGGTTTAGTGATGATCAACATATAAGTTTTATACATCTACTATTGAAGGTGTCTTTTATATTTTCTTGTTTTATAAATATATGTGGTTATTATCAAATTAATAACTCATAAGAATATTTAAGCTAAGTATGAGACCAATTTGGAGATAACAAAAGAATAATATTTTTTACAAGCATAATTAGCATCTAAATAAATCAAGGAGACATCATATTCTACGCTTATGATTTAAATGTCTGCTGCGAGTGTCTCTGGAAATCAATATGGATAATAAAATTAAGATGACTAAAAATTTCTAGTATGATACCAAACTAATAACTATAAGTATACTTTTTAGAAGTTCAATTAATTGCTAATATATATTATTATGACTCTTTGATGAGAAATAATCGCCACAATTAATAACGTTGCTACACTGTACTAAGAACCCAATTTAATTATTAAATAGGTCTTAATAATATAGTTAAGAAAATTTTGATGATTTTATTTATTAAAGTAGAATCAACCATTAATTTTTAATGTTTTTATATTAATTTATGCAAAACCAAACAAAGATCTGTATTTGTTTCAAACAAATGATAAAGCTTTAAAACAGATTTATCTAATTAAATATTGATTTGTTTGTTTATATTCAAAACAAACACAATCATTGATGACATTACGAGAAACTGAAGAAGATGATAGCATGAGTTTCTATGATATTTTGATATGGCTGATAATATTAAGTGTAATATGTATATTCCTATACTTACATGCTTTTATAAAAGCTATTCTTAAGAAAAAAAGAGATAAAATTGTTCAGAGGAGGATATCATTAGAAAATTTATAATTAAATTTGGTTTGTTCGCGTATAATAGAATTTATTGCTTTATTAATTCTTTAAAAAAATACCCCAAAATGAAATTTGAAGAGGGAATAATAGTAAAAAAAGGACCGTCAGATGCTCCATTCTCGCACCATAAGAACTACGGGAGAGGATCTAGGCAGTGCAGAGCATGTCATACACACAACGGACTGATACTCAAATGGGGAATGAACCTATGTAGAAGATGCTTTAGGGAATATGCCGAAGATATGGGATTTAAAAGATACAATTAAATAAATTAATATTTGGTTTTATGCCTTTTATGAAAATATATAAAGAAAAAACAGTTTATGAAAATTGTTTTATTTATCACAAATTTAACTTTCTAGCTGCAGCTCTTCTTCTCGTGCTGGGCTCCTCATCGCCGGGTTCTTTTTTAATTATAGGTGTTTTAGGAATTGGTGATGCAACCGCCCTAGTCCTTTTACTTGGTGTTTTTCTTTTATTTTTTTCTATTTTTATCGGCTCTTCCATTTTATTAGACCTGAAATATAAAATTGTAATTTTAAGGAAATGAAATATTAGCACCAAACCTGCAATCATAGCAGCACTTAAATGATACGTTCTTCCCATACTTACACTGCACACGTTCATAAATATGTCTACAATTTCCATATCATCGATTATAAGTTTATCTTTTCCTATTAAATGTCGCAATGCAACACCAACAAAATCGTTGGTAACAAACCAAAGTGTAATCATTGCAAGTGACCGATCATTATTTACCATAGCCTGAATAAGAAACATTTTTCCGACAATCGGAAAAATAGAAAATATTTTTCTGGTGTATTTGTAATCCTTCAAGATGAAAAAGAGTAGAATCCCTAAATAATATGAGGATAAAAGTAGACTTGTAACTTGGAAATGAGGAAAAACAAGATTGGCGCATAATGCAGATCCAAAAAAAAGGAAAAACGAGGGTAGAATAAATTGGCTCAATGTTTTGTCTAATCCTTTATCTTTGAGATACATGCTGGAGTAAACCACATTGCCCGAAGTTATCATTGTTTGTACTGGGAGTGGCAGATTACCTAAGAATTTGTTTAGATTTTCCATAGCTAGGAGGGCTATGGAATATTTAAAGGGGTATCATTATCATATGGTTTGATTGGAGATTTATATTAGGTGTAGTAAAAGTATTTTATGAGATAAGAAAAATAAATATATTTGTTTGGATAAAGGAAGAAATTATAGCGATATAATTTTTTGACAACTTAATAATTGCATAATTTTAAGGAATATTTTTAGTAGAATTAAAAATTGAATGATAAGGACACTTAATCACATCTGAAACAAGTTTTATTATAGTCACGATGTATTTCATAATTATATTATATCAGATTTAAGTTGTTTAAATAAATTTATTGATTTTATATTGTAATATATCATTTTTTATTAGATCTTCTTAGATAGAACTTTAAAAGAAATTTTTTATTTAAACTTATACTAATATTTACTATGTACTATCTAATTGATGAATCCATACAAAATTGATTTAATAACATATTATGTGTCCAATGTTTTTATTAATCAGAGATTGTTAATGAAAAATGTAGCTCAATGATATTTTATTGTAAAGTATATTTAAGTAAATACATGATTGTGATTTAGTAACTGGCAAATCAAGATAAATAGTTTTTCAATGTGGTATGATGTATAGCAGTATTGTATTTTATATCTCTGGATGAAGAAAGATATATGAAAAGATAATAGATTTAATAATAGCCAAATAAGAAATATTACAATAGTATATACTTATAGATTGACTAAATCTCGTAAGCTGTGTCAATAGAACTATATGATTCAGATATAGTCAATCTTTTATAAAGGAAAAAACATATAAAATCACATATTAGATAATAAATAAAAGCATTTTCAAATAAAAATATGTAAATAAATTATATAGTCAGCTATTAAAATTCAATTGCACGAGAATCAATTTTCCCTTTTTGCAAATATATTTGGCATTATTTTCTTTTCGCTTTTTATAATATAACCAAACAATTTATATTAAAAAAATTGAGATTTCGATAAATATACAAATTGACGGATCAGTAAAAATACGGTGTAGCAAGCTATGTATTATTATAAGAAGAAGGGCTATTATAAAAAAGTAATTGTCAAGTGTGCTTTTTTATATTGTTTTTAATATACGTATAAATACGTCGCATGGAAAACGTATTCAATTTTGGATGATATATGCAGGATACAGTTTATTCATATCATATAAAGTATGATAATACACCACAGGGTGTATGAAGAGTTTTAGAATATATTCAATCCATCTAAGTAGATAGCTCATCAAGAATAATAATTAAGAAATAAATAAATAATTTAACGTTATGTGCTATCACACTTAAATTATTATCATAAAATTAAATATCTATTCAAAGTATCAATATATAAAGTATAATTATCAATATTTATTTACAAGAAACTTTTGAAAGCATTGAATAGATATGATATTCCTTTATGATTACTTATCTTAAAATGTGATTAGATTTTAAAACGATGATTTAGTTTTTTTAGTAAGAATAACAATTAAGTATAAAGTCCTTTCTAAAGCACTGCTTTATGTTCTAATCAAGACGAAAAGAGTTTTTTAAAGTAATAATTAACTTATGAATTATATAAAATAAATTGTTTTGTCAAAACGAAAAGTCGTTAAAATTTTATGTAAATAAGTCTTATTTTTAAAAATGTCGCTTGATTTAAACGAAATATTTCACGATTTATGATTCCTTGGCTATACTCTAGAGGCTCATTTTATATATAGAATAACCTGTGAAGTTCTTGGCTCAGTGCAGTGATTGACTCAATTGAGACAATCTTTTCCCCTTAGGTACTCATACAGCTATTGGTCGAAGCCCATACCGTCTATCGGAGCCGGATCGACCTTGCAAGCAAGGCAGGGTACCTGTAGCCCGGTACTTTTGGCATCAAACCAGGACACTTTTATCATCCTAGTGTCACTCGTAAGTGTCCATATGGAATCGTGCAGCTAACTTACCCGGAGTCCTCCTACTGCAGACATTCAAATATAAGCGGAACGTCAGCTTGTTGCCTTGGCTTAATCTAGGCGCGGGGTCTGTTTTTATATTTCTATATTCATTGTTTTTCCAGATACGCCTCCTTTGCTTTAGATAAAGCTCAGGATATTTTCGTGAGGTGTCAATTTGTTAATGGGTGCATTAACCAAATGCCATATATGTGTGAAACTTGATGACTTTTAAACAAACTTTTATAACTCCCACCTCTGAAGAGGAATGAAGAAAATTGGTAAGTTGGCCATTTACAAAACACATATGGATAGACAGTTGTGGACTTGAATTCCAAGTTTGTACTTGCCCAGCAGCTTTCTACACCCAAAACTACTAGTATATTCTCGTCCTAGTTTAACGTCATTTCGGACGGCACACTTTTATAAAATAATAAATATTAATCTTTTTTTTAATAATAGTTTTTTTCGTTATTGCGTAGAATTGTCTAATTATAACGATCCATATGGGTAGAAGTCGAATTGATGTGATCGTGTCCACGTGTATATTCGAACGATGTCACTTAATGCAGAGTTTGAATCTACTTCTAATTTGAAACGTGTATTCTACTAATTGAACAGGAATTGATTTAAAACAAAAAAGAAAGAAAAACCAACTATAAAGGAAACTATCCACATTGAGAAATAAACAATCGATTTAAAATAAAAAGTTAATAATTCGAAGCTATAAATTAAACTGATCATTTCTTTAATAAAATTGCAATAATTTAATAATAATTGAGTATACAAAAATGTATTATCACCTAATTTGAAGTTTCATTTATATTCAAATACTTTCATCAATTGTGTTATTTTTTCACCCTTCTTTTTCCTAGGATATGTTTTTCCGCTTTCTGTGTATTTAATTTCACTTATATTTCCTTTAGTTAGTTGTAAATCAATTAAAATTAGTTTATCGTTGCCATATTTATTCTTAAGGGGCTTAGATAAATTATTAAGTTTGTTCTCATTTTTATCACACAAAGGCCATTTTTTTCCTATAAATTTATTGCTTTTTTTATTATGAGATACATTTTTCCATACTGTTAAACTGCTACTTTTATCTTTAATTTCAGATTTCTTCTTAAATAGTGATAAAACGCATTCATTATTAATATATTTCCTTCTTCCATTTATTTCACCTTCTTTATCTAATAAGCAATCGCTACTATTTGAAATGTGATTCGTATAACTGGAACTATAGCCTATTTTAAATTCGTTATTTATATATTTATTGTTGTTTTTTAAATAATTTATTTTTTTCTGATTTTTTGTCTCAAAATTATTCTCATTACTTTTTTTATGTATTCTAATTAAATCAATATCATCATTATCTAAAAATACATTCGCTGTAGTAAATTTGTCCTTTTTTATTGTTGTATTTAGATTTAAATATCTATGGTTTATAAAAAAATCATATAAATGTAAATCATAATGAGATTTATATAAAAGTTTTTTTTCTTTTCGATACAATGATAATAATAAAATATTTTTTGTATCTTTTGGTAATTTATTTATAACATTGCACCGTTCTTTATACGATAACTGACTAAGATAGATTATTTTATCATTATGACTAAATGAATCAAAATTTATGGTGGGATTTAAATTTTTATAATATCGACTTGTGCTTTCATTACTTTTAATATTATCCTTTGATATTATATTTTCTATATTCATGCCTTTTCTTTTGTGGTTAGTTTCTATTGTGTTTTTTTGTAATAAATTTTGTTTTCCACTTGTATTTTCTTGAATATTTAGTTTTAATATTAGCTCAGATATGTCCGAGTTAATTTCAATATCATATAAATTACATAACTTTTCATATAAAATATATAAGTTTTTACTTCGTTCTGTAAAATTCAATCTATTTAATGCATCTCTTTCTAGAACATTTCTGTTGCCTTTGAAATTTTTTAAAACATGTGCTATATCTTTTTTGTTACACAAATTTTCGTGTTGAGCTTCATATTTTAAGTTTTTTATTGTGTTACCATGCTTTTCTATTTCTTTTGATAAACTAATATTTTTTTTGAACTTATTCATTTCTTGGTTTTTGTCAAACATGTTGTACATCATCATTTCTAATTTATTAATCGCATATTTTACATTACCCAATACGGATTCTAAATTTAAATAGATAAACAAACAATATTATTTATCAAAAGCGTCATTTACTCTTTAAACATAATTAAAAATTTTCCTTATACACGGATCAATAAAATCAATATGAATTATTCAATAAAAAATAAATATTATTTTATTTTAAATGTTTCATGTTTATATTGATACTCTTCCTAACCTTTAAATCGGATCACACTACAAATTAGGTAAGAATAGTCAATTCCGATATATCAACAATAATATAACATCCTTGTATCATGAATTTATAACCTATATCTCACTTTTCAATACATGTGCACATGAATCAACGATTAAATTTTATTTTTAATTTAGTTTTGAGTATATCATTTCTCTTGTCAATTATCACACTAGAATACAACACCTTTATCCTGCTGACTT
>SBIQ01000076.1:0-33403 GCA_014805555.1 Astathelohania contejeani | reverse complement strand
AGGTTTTCGTATTCATTGTTTCTCCAAATTCGCTTTCTATTATGTATGTGTCGAATTTAACGGCTTTTTAACTAACCTATACACTTCTAAAGAAGAATATACAAAAATGATAAGTGAGCATTTACCAAACAAACACATGGATAGACAGTTTTGGACTCGAATTCCAAGTTTATACTTGTCCAGCAGTTTATGACAACTAAAACAAATAGCAAGTCCTCGTCTTAGTTTAATGTCATTTGGGACGACTTATATATTAAAATTATGTTAGCTTTTGATCATAAATAAGTTTTAAGTTCTTCACAGACTCGTGATTTTATCAGCAATTGATGTTTTTATTTATGACTAATACTTCATGTCTTTCAGCAAGTGATTGCGAGTCATCCGATTAGCTCTCACGCTTTACCAACTATTTTCACATTTGAAACTAATTTCTATCGATCTTACAGATGAAATTCTTACATGAAGGCTCCATTTTTTATTCCATCCATCTTGAGGTATATTATTTAGCTATCTTCGTAATGTTTTACAAATATTTCTCGGCAAGTTTGTTAATTGCAAATCGATGCTGAGAAAAATACCCTCAAATTATCATTAGAGAGGCATATTATTAAAATAGCTTAATATAAAGCTTGTATTTTGTTTTTTCTACAGATCTCTTCCACTTTCATGTGCCCTGTTTGTATTATGGATTTAATATTTCGTGCACTAAAACTTGATTTCGTATAAACCTTTTTATTTTATATTTTAAAATCCGAATATACATTAATTAAGAATTTTCGCTATTTATTAAATTCTCACAAAGTATTACTTCCTTATTTTAAAATTTAATTACAGTGTCTCATTTATATTATTTTTAATATTTTCATTTAACTTTGTTTAAACTACAATCTTTTTTATTTAATATTTTCAATTGCATCTAATCCGGGCAATTCTCCTCCTTCTAATACACGTAAAAAAGAACCACCTCCTGTTGATACATAAGTAAACTCACTTGGAAACCCGAACATCGAAATAGCTGATGCTGTATCTCCACCGCCAGCTACACACCTTTTACCCATTTTCACATGTTCTTGTAGCATTTTTATTAATATCTTAGTCCCTTCAGACGAGATATCGTCTTCAAATTTACCTGGTGGACCATTCCAAAATATGGTATCTGATTCTTTTATAAGATCTTCAATTACTTTAATAGACTTTGGTCCGATATCCACAGCCTTTTCATTATTCATTATATTAGAACTTATTTTACTTTCATTATCAATTACGAGATAATCTACTGGAAGTATAATTTTGGCTCCCACTTCCTTTGCTTTTTCATACATGCTTGTTATTTCAGCTTTCATATTTTCTTCGTGCAAACTTCTACCTACATCTTTCTCAAAAAAATTTGATAGAACTGTAAAGCACATTCCTCCTCCTAAGAATATTTTTTTAACTTTCCTCTCCAATAAAGTTTTTATTAGACGCAATTTATCAGATATTTTTGCACCACCTAATATTACTAAATCAATGCCCCCGTTTAGCAATTCATTAGCTATTTTTAATTCTTTTTCTACTAATAAACCCGAAACTACTGGAAGTCCCGTTCTTGTTATTGAAGTCTCATCCCTGTGAAGACATCCAAATGCATCCATCACTACAAGATCACAATAAGCCATAAACCAGTTGCGGTATTCCCTGTGCCCAGGCAGTTGTGCATCATACTTCTCCTCTGCAGCATGAAACCGTAAATTTTCCAACAGAACAATTTTATTATCAGGCAACTCTTCTCCAATAGTGCCAAATCCAATTTTGATATCACTTAAAATTTCTTTCAGGATATTATAAACTGGCTTCGAACTTAGTGCCTCGCTTTTGATACCGTGAGGTCTACCGAGATGACTTCCAATATATATCTTTTTTACATTGGAATCGAGAAGATACTTGATAGTGGGAATGGTTTGCTTAATCCTGAAATCATCTACTACTTGTCTTTTCACTATAGGCACGTTGTAATCCACACGGAGAAATATTCTTTTGTATTTTAAATTTGTATCTTTTATTGATTTTTTTGGCATGGGGAAAAACATTGCATCCTATTTAAATAGAATCATTCTAATTTTAAATCTAAGATTTTAATTTATGATTTTGGCATCTTTAATTATATTATCATAAAAAAATATGCCTTGGCTTAGATACTGTATGAAGACAATAAGCTACATATAGAAACATTATACTCTTACATCAGAGATGAAATGCTTTCTTAGATATGCCATTGCATATTAACTTTTTGATCTGCTAAAAAGCGGTCTACTATTTTGCAACATGTGTATTGAAATGCTTAGCCATGATTATACTATAAATAAAAATATATATTGGGATGTATTCTTCTCTTGTTAATGAATATATTTGCTTTCGAAATAGCTTAGGAAATACTTATCCAAAAAATAATAAAATGGATTGGTTGAGATACACAGCGATACGTAGATGAAAACCAATATTCCAGTAAGACAAAATAGGCAAAGTTCGTTTTATACTACAAGGGAAACGACGGCGTTATTTTGATGAAAATTAGAATCACAAGCCAAGATAATTCACAGATTGTAGATGTTGAGAAGAAACAAAAAAATACAATATGTTATTTAACAATTTCATCTATTCTGCTTATCAAAACTAGAATAACCTATATGTCTAACCTGAAGTAGTATAATATATTACAAAGATTATGAATTCGGTATAACACGTAAAAATGAATTACAATTTATTATATTAAAAATACTATCATATTAATTTTTCTTGAAAAAAGAATACGCGTTAAAAGCGAAGTAGAAATTAAATATATGCCAAAGTGGAAATATGAAGATTAATAATTTAAAGTAATGCTCGGTGCTTATCACAGGCGTAAAAAATAAAAAGATTAGTTTAGTTTTGACACTTTAATAAACGCTCCTATTGTTTTATTTTACCAATGCAGTCGCACCACACATCCTCTCCATTTGTTATCGAGCCATTTGCACCGACTTCAAGAAACTGCCATTTCAATAACTTTTGTTCTCTTAAAACATAAAATGACATCCCCTTGCCATCCATACGCTCTGGTATTTTACTTACACGGATTTCTCCCTTTGAGGTAATTTCATATTCTCCTTCCACTACCACAAATTTGCTTACTAACCCACAGATTATGTCTAAGCATATCATAGCCGGGTTTTTATATCCTTTTGACATGCATACACCAGCCAATCCTTCAGCCAATTTTATAATCCAAACGAGCATTTCCTCGGAAAAATGTGAAACTATTGAATTATCGAGAGAACATTCGTCCTCAATATCCAAATCCATAAAATATTGAATAAGGATATGGGCTCTATTGTTCTTCATCCTATATCTATTCTTTGAATATATTATATCAAAGCAATTACTGTCCCTCTCATCCATGGATATCTTAAATACTTCTAATTCATCAGCAGAACAAATAAGCTCAAGCACACCTTTTAAACCAATATTGGGTGTAATAGAATCTTTAAACATTTCCAATGTATTAACACATAAAGAATAATTTACTACCAGATCGGCAAATTCTATCGTTCTTTTTCCTTTACAAGCCTCTTCATAAATCTTGATTTCTAATTTGCTGGCACTTGGCTTATAAAAAATAGGAATTTTAGAATCTAAAAAAATCTGTTTTCTACTTTCTTTTAAATAAATAAAACATTTTTTCTTACTTAATTTATAATAATTCATTATATCACACATAGAATATTCAGTTAACACACCATCAACATAAGAAGATATTCCTATAATATGTACACTATCATATCTTATATCAATACATTCTCTAATAGCTTTATCAACTATCTCCTTAGATGTTGAAATATTTACATCAGGAATGAGTTTAGTGGATATGTTTTCATTAGCATATTTAAGTGAAGGAAATATGCAGAGTGAAGATTGTAAAGGAATATCATCTTTTTGCTTTTTTAAATTGTTTATATGATCCCGCATTTGCTGTTCATAAGTAAATGAGTCAGAAGTAATATATGATATTTCGCTGTTTTTTCCTCCTATGTTTTTTACATTTAAGTCTTTTAAAAATTCTTCCTCTATTAAACCAGCAAATCCTAACCCGCACATTTTAATACCCTTTAATCTACAAATTAATATAGAAATTTCTATCAAGTAATGATATCCGATTAAATGAATATCCTTCATCAATACATATTCAGGTATATACCTCAAAGTTGTAAATTCATGATATGTTAAAACATTAAATCCCTTTGATCTATAAAAATTTGATTCTGATATTGATAAAACAAGAATAGTTGGATTAGAAGGGAGTTCTGTGTTATTAGACCATAGTAAGTCATACATTGGACCAATAGCATTATAAATACTTGCACTTGGTGTATTAACACCAGATATCCATGAAAACAAACCACCCCCTTGAGTTTCAATGATGACACCCTCTTCCTCACCAATCAGCTCATCAGAAATAACTTCTAAATAATATCTCTTAAACTTATTATTAACAGGTAAAAATATATCTATACCCTCTTCCCCCATAAATATTACCTCATAGTATACCACAATTTCATCGTTTAAATCCGATACAATTATATGATAATATTTATTGTGGATTCTTTTTTCTATAAAATCAGTTTCTATTCTAACACTAATAATTGCAGTAGAATCAACATGTGCAAACACCGTTGATTGTATCCTATATTTTGGAATATATCGTAGATATGCATATATATTTTTAGAATATAAATCTTTTAATTCATTTTCAGTCATCCTATATAAAATATTTAATGGAATGTCTTTTTTTTCTATTTCTGATATTAATGACTTGTCCTTTATAAATTGGCGTAGAGGTGTTTGATAGGGAAAAAATCGATTTTCAATACTTTTGTAATAACGCAATATTATCTTACTTGTTCTTGAAAGACATAGTTGCAGTGATACTTCAAAAAGGGCACGCAGAATACGAGATGTATTTTGAGAAATATAAGAGATATCGCAATATAGGGTATATTTTTCAACATTAACATTTGATAGATATAACTGGAGTAATATAACATACTTATTGCCAGGTATAGGAACTTCTTGGTTCAATTCATTTTTTTCATCCTCCCTTGTTATTAATGTGGCAAATTCTTTGCACTGACTTATTAGATTTAATACACCCAAGTCAGTCATAAAAGGTCGAAGAGAGGTATAAAACATGTTAATATCGCTATGGTGTATATAATAGTGACATGCGATTCTTCCTTTAACAGTAGGAGTTATAATTACACCTTTACGATATATTAATTCTTCTTCTTCCAAGCATTTTAAAGCATTCATAATTATATTTTCGTAATTACAGTCGGGATTTCTAACCCAATAAAAAGTAAATTTAAACCAATCAATAAGCTCTTCTAAGGTTTGTGCTCCTATTACAATTTCAGCATTTATATGATCACTAAGAGATAACATAAGCTGTGATTCGATTGGTTTCTGATAAATAAAAGATATGGCATTAAAATCAGTTATCAAAATAGCTTTGCCTTGTAAATTCGATCCTGGTTTTCCATCTTCAATATTATTAAGTCTTCCTGCCCTGCCGAACATTTGAACCACGTTTAGAGCTGAAAGCTGAGACCACCCCCCTTCTTCCGGGTTATAAACCTCAGTTCCCTTTATAATCACAGTGTTAGCAGGAAGATTTACTCCCCAAGCCAATGTGGCTGTACTAACAAGTACTCTTATTACACCCTTCTTAAATAAAGTCTCCATAGCATGCCTAAGCTTTATACTTAACCCTGCATGATGTATTCCTATTCCATGCATAGCTAAATAAATTAATTTACTCTTATTTAATGAACTATCCATCAATTCTTCATCATCATTTTTTAATAAAATTCTCACATTCTCTTGTAATTCTTCATTCAATAGGCTAAATTTTTCAACTAATAAATTAGCTGTATTTATTGTCTCTCTCCTAGAATTAACAAATATTATTATACTGCCCATAGATTGCATTACCTTTTCCAAAGTAAGTTTGTTTATAGTAATATTTTTCTTTAAAGGGGTTTTTCCTTTTACAGTAATCAATTCGTATTCCAATGGAACACTTCGAAATTCCTCAGAAAAATAAAATGTATTTTCAGGTGTAGCACGAATAAAGTTAGCAACATCAGTGTAATTGGGAAGAGTAGCACTAAGTGCAACTATACGGCAGCCAGAACGAAGCATTCTTGCTGTAATTGCTTCAAGGGTTGCTCCACGTGTGTCGTTGAGAAGGTGAATTTCATCAATAATAATTAAAGAATATTCATTTGATTCTCTTCGTGTTATAATATCAAATTTTTCTGGTGTACTTATGAGAAGATTACAATTTTTTATTTCCTGTCTACTAAGCTGTGAGTCACTGCTTAAGGAAAAAACAGTAATTTTAAGTGGATTTAAAATTCGATGAAAGTGGATGTGCATCTCGTTAACTAATGCCTTCATTGGCGCTATATAAACTGCTCGAAAGTTTTTGATGTGAGAATACTCTCTTAGTAACGCAAATAAAGCCAGATTTGTTTTTCCTGAACCTGTTGGAGCACATATAAGTACATTGTCTTCTCCATAAAATATGTTTTTGAAAGTTGTGTGCTGGATAAAATTATTTTGATAAGTGCATCCAAGGATTCGCTGAATAAGAGGGGGAAGTGTATGGAAAGGCACTTTTTTATCATTATGTTGTGGTGGTATATGTACGATTTCATAATCATCGGTTGTGGTTTTTGTTGATCCTTGGGGAAGTCTTAAGGATTTTACTTGACTTTTTACAGAATTATTTTGTGAAATTAAATTTTCTTTTTTGTTTAAATAAAAATAAAATGATGAATTTGTTTGTTTTAAATACTCTACACTTTCAGGACGATTGCACAAAGCTAACATAAAATGTGCTACTTCATTTCTTCGTCTTAATATTTTTTCAAAAAGATTTTTATGAACATTTTGAAATATATTTTCTATTTCAAAATTCGATCCAAGAAGTTGTGTTCCAACACTTGATTTATTCTCTGTTTTGATGATGTTCTCTACATCAGAGCTTGTAAAATCATCTTCGCTACTTTCTTCGAATTCTGATGATGATTCGTTTTCATTTTGTATTATCTCTACCATTTTATTATATGTATCTTCATCTATGTTTATTTCTAATGCATCTATTAATTGTTGTCTTGATTTTCCTTCACTAAGTACTTGAATGCAAACCTCCACTGTGCTATCCAAAAGAATATCAGAAAAATCTAAAACTTTGCCTAGTATATTGAGCAATTGTTGTTTAGTTGTTAATATTTTGTTATTGGGATGTTCTGCACTGCGAATCCCCATTTGCTCTTTAGATATTTTTGGTAAGCATTCTACCGCTTTCTTTTTTTTCATGGGATATACATAAATGTCTTTCTAAAAATTGACCGAGGCAGGATTTGAACCTACAACCATTCGATCTGGAGTCGAAAGCGCTACCGTTGCGCCACCCGGTCTAAATACAAGAACCTTTTATATGATTATAATGTATCAAATTTAATATGCATAACTTCTGTTAATATGGCAGCAACCATAATTTGATTTTTCATCGCAGTAAATATAGTTGTATTAAATTTTAGGACTATTGATAATTGATATATGATTTTCCTGATTAATTTAATATTTTAGGAAAAATATATAATAGATATATCGCAAGGATCCCAGCCGCAGGCCATAAAAAAGAAAAACAACCCTATAATTAAATTGTATTTTAACAGAGAATTATATTTTATTGTCATCAAGTTTATTTTTTTACACTTGCTTGCGATGGGCTATTATCTTCATACGTATCTTTAAGCCTATCAACTGCTTCCTTGATCCTATCTGTTATATCAAACCTATCTTCATACTCCTCCTGAACTCTAAAAATATGGTCTTAAATGTCTTTTTCAATATGATAAATTGAATGTATGCTCTTATAGTGGAGGTTATATTTAACTCTTTTAAATAGCTTCTGTGATATTTAGTTTCTATCCCGTTCGACGTTATAAAATGAAGTGTTATTTTAGTCTTTGTTTTATATAACGAGCTCGATTTTTTGCTAGGAGTAATACTTCCTCTTTTTTCGGTTTCAACAATTTAGAGATTATCATGGGTTGTTATATCAACTTCAATTAAAATTATAACATTCATTTTTTGTTATATATAAATATGCCCGGCCGGTTATGCTTTATTAGGATATGTAAAAATTTCAAAGTAGGATTAATAAGTAATTTCTTAATTATTTTAATTATATCGCCATATAATACATTGTTGCTAATCTCTTAAAAATATATATGAAATTGCCAAAATTGCTTAATAGTGTAATAATGACATTCATGATTTTATCTAACCCTAAATTCAAATATGCAGACTAGTATTTAAACAAAAAGTTTGTTATCGATAATTCAATTAAGTTATTAAAAAGGCGAAAAATAGAAATGGTTTGTTTGGCATGAAAAAAAAACAGCCAACATAGAAAGAAAAGTGAGTCTTGGATTAAATAAACTACTGGATAATTGAAATAATAACTTATTAAAATAGTTTGTTTATATACACAAAATCTCGAAAAATATTAAACGCAAGCATCAAATGAAAAAAAAAATTACAGCAAAATACTTGTAAATTATCGGAAATTTTAAATATGACCGAATTATAGCATGAAGGATATTAAAAAATGTGAAAAACCTAGTTTAAAACTGATGAAAATCTAATAGGTATTATATCGAATACTATCTTAGCATTGCTAAAGTAACTAATTCTTAAACCCGTGGGAATATATGATATCATAAGATTTTGATAAATTTGGAGACGATTTGATTTACAATCTTTTTACAGTATATGTATTTAATGCATAAGCATCTTTATGAAATAATAAGTATATGCTTATATAATAAAGTTGAGCAATTATGCCAATAAATAACATATCCGCTGCTGAAGTGAAGTATATACTTCAGTCTATAACCTACATATAAAATTTTACAAATTCACCGTTGAATTTATAATAAAAGGTATGCGATTAAAAGTAAAACTAAAAAACTTATAGTAGATTATTAATTTCCATTGTAAGGAGAGTTCAATGCGCAAAAAAAAAAAACAGATTATTTTAAAGTTTCTTTCAACAGAGAGATAAATTTTTATATAGTTTCACGTGGTTCAATATAAAAAGTCTTTAATTTGATCAACTATAGTACTTTGTAGAATCATTTTTAAACTACAAATTCTTAAATAGATAACGTGCTTTGTTAAAGAGATTTCATTTAAGTATGTATATAAAAGCTGTCTTGATAATAGTAATTTATAAAATGGTAAATAAGAATAATTTTAAAAAAATTAACTCATTATCATTTATTTTTTTTGTGTAATAAATTAATCCATTTGGCCGAAAGCTCAATGAATTATAATTGAAAATGATATTGCATACGAAAAAAAATATCATGTTACTAATCACTTATTCTTTTCAGTGACTGACTGCGAGTTGTTAATTAATATTATTTAAAAAATGAAATTTAAATACTATTGAGCTAAAGAAGCTAAATACGAATAAGTCTCGGACGAATTCACTTTACTAATATAATTGGCTATATAAATATATATGAACATCATATTAGTAATATAATACAAGAGTTATTTGAAAATTTATATGTGAGTTATTAATTAGATTTAATAAATTGCATTAATTGGATTTCAATTTGAAAATTCGAAAATTTGAATTGAGCAATAAATAAAGGTGCAACAATACTTATATATTATTACATATGAATAAAGTATCTAAAACATGTCCATTTCTTATCACTTGGCCATCATATCTATTAAGTTTAAATATGGACTACAATCAAAGTCTGGATGTAAAGTTATATTATCCTACGCGGTAATAAGAAAAGGTTTTTATTTTATAATAAGAAAAATATTTTTACAAAGTGAGCATCAAAACTATAAGTTGAGAAAAAGGGTAATTCATAATTTTTTGTACATCAATTACTCGAAGTTAAATGTTCTCTATAAAATTTTTTACTAGGAATATCCAGTGGAATTAACTGTATAACAAAATGAAAAAAAAAGAAGCTATGCAAAAAGAGATATATGACCCATTCTAATGAATCAGTGAGCTTAGAAACCTCTTGCACTTGAAAAACATAACAATAAATATTTTTGATTGAATCAATTTATTGCTATATCTAAGACATAAATATTTTTTTGTAAATAATATCGTACAATCCCTCTTTATTGTAATATAACCTTTTATATTTTTTAACAATCAACGGATTGAATTCTATCGTATTTAAACCCCCGATTTAAGAAGAACATGGAAACCAATATAATGTTATTAATATTATTTCATATTTTTCCATTAACACTCATTATTTTGAATATTGCTGAATATAGAATTATAAAACAGCATTTGGGATTACTTAATAATAATATTATTAATTTACCTACTTATACTCATTCATTTCAATTAGCAAACCAATCAAGAAATCTCTACATTGAATCACAAATAAAAACACTAAAAGCCAAGAAAAATACACTTTTATATATTATTATATCTTTGTGCATACAAATAATCATATCGTTTATATTTATAACAAAATTTAAAAGTGATATATGTTTTAAAATACTTAATAAGAAATTCGTTTTTTTAGAAAATGAATATATACCTTTAGAATTTTACGAAATTAATTTAATTTCGTTATTTATTACGGTTTTCATTCCTACTACTTTGAACATTCAGTTTAATAGTATTTTTGCTAATGTACTATTATTCTTTTTATCGCCCTATATTGTAATATTTTATGGTAATGTCTGCCTTCAATCAAACAATATATTGAAAGCATTCTTAATATGTCATTTGTCTATTAAAATCATTTTTTATTTACTTACACTTATTATAATGCATTGCTATACTAAAATACATAAAAAGAAGCAGTTAGATATAAATCTTTTTTCTTATGATTTCAAATCCCATGCATGTAAATATATTTATGAAAACAAAATACATATTATTAACGAGAAAGAAAAGTTTATGAATGCATTTATAATCAAAACCCCCTTTTTTTCAAAAGGATCAATAACAATCATAGGCTCTGTTAATGAATTTAGTATACCAGAATTAGAATCAATTTTGTTTCATGAATTGGGCCATTGCGAAGACAAAACATATACTAATTTAATAATACGAATAGTTAACTATTTAATTTTTTACATTTTATTTTTCACCATATATGAATTGTTAAAGCCATTTTCTGATATATTATCGCAGTTTACCGTTATAATGATATATTATATCATTTTCAGTTCATATTCATCTGCTTGGATTAATTTTATAAATAATTTTTTTATGCAAAATAGTGAAGAAAATGCTGATAGATTTGCATTTAAAAATAAAAAAAATATGGAATTAGCAAGTGCTCTTTTCAAAATGGCAAATATAATACCGTTGGAATTATATTATACTAGAATATGGGGATTGTTTTATTATACGCATCCATCTACATTTTCACGGATAGAAAATCTTACTAGATCAAGCAATTAAATAAAATTATTCAATATCAATTTTTCAATTAAACCATATCACTTGAGTACAGAAGAAGCATTGAAGATAACATGGACGTATGAGATTGAGTAAAAGAAGCTGTGGAAATATTCGGAAAAGCGAGTGCTACTGGATGCCAACCGCAGGCTATAGAAAAAAATAACACAACACTAACCTTTTAAGTAAAAAAATTATATTTCCATTAACATTTGGTTTCTTCCCAAACGACGTTAAACTAAGACGAGGACTTGCTATTTGTTTTAGTTGTCATAAACTGCTGGACAAGTTCAAACTTGGAATTCAAGTCAAAAATTGTCTATCCATGTGTGTGTTTGGTAAATGCTCACTTATCATTTTTGTATATTCTTCTTTAGAAGTGTATAGGTTAGTTAAAAAGCCATTAAATTCCACACATACATAATAGAAAGCGAATTTGGAGAAACAATGAATACGAAAACCTTAAAACAAACCACGCTCCTAGATTAAACCAAGGAAACACGCAGACGTTGTACTAATACAGGAAGTTTGTAGTAAGGTAACTTCGGGTAAGTCAACTGCACGGATCCATATGGACGCTTACGAGTGACATTAGAATGATAAAAGTGCGCTGGTTTGATGCTAAAAGTGCCGTGATACAGGTACTCTGCTTTGCTTGCAAGATTAATCTGATTCGATTGACGATACTGGCTGTAACTAACAGTGGTATGAGTAACTAAGGGAAAAAATAGTATCATTTTGAACAGTAGATGCGCAGGGTAAAGAATCTCACAGATCATTCCATATGTAAAAAGAGCTTTTAGAGTATAGCCAAGGAATCTTTAAATCATGAAATATATTGTATAAATAAAAAGTTTTTTTTTTATTATATTTTAAATCAGATGAAAAGAGATTATATGCTAATTAAACGGAGATGAGAAGAAGTATCTATATCTATACTGTGAAAATGAAAAGTAAAATATGATCTTTTTATCACGAGATACGCTTATCGTCTTAAAAAGATTTTTTAAATTCGAATACGATTAAAAAGCTTGAAAAGCGAAATAAGATCATCATCATTTTAACATATCTTTGTTTCAGTGTAAAACACTCTCTAACAAATATTTCTTCCCAGAATTTTAAATACTCAGCGTGAGTTTATTTATGACGAAATCAATAAGAAACGTTTTTATTAGAGGTAATATAAGCCCGTTAAAATAAGTTGGTAGAAAAAAAAAGATATTTACTTGGATAAAAAACGCGAAAATAATCGCAGCACTAAAGTAATTTGTTACTATAGGCAACATATAAATATTTTTTGTAAAAATGGTGCTTTATATGCCAATATTGTGGAAAAGCAAATGGATTAAACCCCTAAACAACATGCTATGATTTAATATTTGTTTATGACTAGATGCAAAGGAATAATGAAATACTTTCCTGTATTCATCTTCTATTAGCAAATAATCATTGCTTTTAAAAATCCAGATAATTATGAACTTTTCCAGTACAGGAAGATAAAAAGAAAGATCCAAAATTCGAGCCGATACAAGGACTGGTATCCTGATAAAGAATAATCGACTAAATATATTTATTTATGATAAATAAAAGAATGAAATTATTTCGGTTTAAACGAGTATGACAATTCAGAATAAATTTTAAATCGGTGGAATTAATATTAAGAGGAAAAGTGATATTTTGGAAAATGAATTAGGTTTGCTACTCAAGGCAAAGATTATAATAATACATTATGCCATGAGATAGAATGATAACCAAGTATCACAGAAATTATCTTAAAGAATTAAATATAACCTCTACGATAGAGACATGCATCCAATCGACGGTATTTAAGAATACGATTGAAACCATTCCATATGAATACAGATTGATGATGACATGGACGTAAGATATCGAGTAGAAGATGCTGTGAAAAGATTAGGAGAAGTAAGTGCCACTGGATGCCAATCGCGGATCATAGAAAAGAAAGATGAAGAATAACACAACCCTTTAAATAAATACAATAATTGGATACTTTGAATCATAATAAATTTATTAAACGGTTATATTTTATTACCATCAATTAGGTATTTAGTCACTCACTATTCCTACGTTATGGCATAGGTATTACTTTTTGTTTTTGCTTTTTATAGCAAGCCTAATTCATTTGTTAAGAGTCGTTTTTTTTTTCGGTTTCTACAATTTGGAGGTTATTCTGTTATATATAAAAATAATGAAAATAAATATTAGTATTCAACTAGATGGCTTTATGAAATTTTAAAATTTAATTTAAAATGCAATTAACATCTGAAGTTCAAAAGGATTTATGTTTACAAATTTTTATATAATAAAAAGTTGATGCTTATTAAATTGGTTATAAGTTATCTTAACAGCTGACAAGAAATATAATTTGCTTGTATAAGTATTTATATTGTCTTATAAATTGTATTTATAGCATACAAGTTATATTTATATTTTGCTGTTGTTCTAGTGAGATTGTTTTCAAATTTTTATTTGATTTGCTGATTTATGTCATTTACCGTCGTGAATGCTATTTTAAATACTTTTATATAACTTTTTAATTTTTAGTCATTTTTGATTTAATAGTATAGAATATTTGTTATTTTAGATGTAATATGATTGATTGAATTCTTACTTGAATAGACCTGGTTTTTATCCTTCTATGCTTACAAATCAAAATATTATTTCAACTATTTACATATTTTGATTAAAATTATTCTATTTTACTTTTCGCCATAAATATATTGCTCAGGTTATAATTTTTATTTTTGGATTATATACATTATTCGTCATTTATTAAAATATTGATTTTAATTAAATACCAACTTGATGTTTTAAACATGTAAAGCATGCTATTTATAAGGGAAAATAAACGCATCAAAATATTAAATGTATGTATAAAGAAAAATTAAATAAATTCTGTTATCAAATAATTGATTAATTTTTTAACCTTAACATAATTCCGGAATTATATGACATCATATTTTCATACAAATATTTGATCATTTTTTTTAGCAATAAATTATTATAATACGATCATTTGTAATTATCATCTTATTCAAATCAATTATTCGTTTTAAATAATCAGCTTGTATAAACGGATTTTATATTACTTTTAATGTAGTTTTTTTATTGATTTGTTATATTTTGACTCACTTGAAATATTTAAAGGTAATTCGGAAAAGATAATACATAATATTAAGGTATTGATGCATAAGATGGGGTGACGATTGTTTTCCTCGAATTATACAATAGCAAACGCTATTAAAAATATTTTTTATTTTCATATATTTAATACCTTCTTTCTATTTGCTATCATTGGAAGATATTAGCATTTCATATACAAATCTATATTATATATTACTATGAAACCTTGTTAATTATTATAATAAAATCAAAGCACTTGGTTAATAATTTTGTATCATAGTGCACTAGTTTATAATAAAATTTGTGCAGATCGATGGCTTTAAATATTTTATTGTATCTCGATTAAATTCTACGCCATTTACAAAAATCAATGATTTAAAATAAGCAGTAAATATATGTGGTAAACCGTGCACATGAAAGTGTATTATATCAAACGAAGTAGAACCATATTAATAAGCTATTGCCTATTTTAATATTCTATTATAAAATGAATTATAAATATAAAATAAATTTAACGTATATGAATAAAAAATATATTAATAAGATTTATTTAAAAAATAAACCAATTACAACGGTATATAATAAAGTGTAAATATAATATATCTTTACTATGTAAAAAGCAAATATTTTAAAAACATATAATATTAGCTGTTTCAAATGTATAAATATTATTTCGTTAATCAATTCATTTTACTTTTAAAAAGCAAATATTTTAACAATACATTGGATCATAATATGAACTGATGCAGTAGTGGATATTTCTATTTAAAATAATTAACTTGATATAAAGCTTACAGTCAATAATTGTAACTTAAAAATACTTGGAAAAATATATTTCTAAGTATAAACGAAACACGGGAAAATATGTATATTAAAAGATATTATATGCAAAGTACTCGAAATTTCTAGATGAGGGCGATGCTTAATTAAAATGTACATCAAAGAGAATGAAAAGTACAGTAACAAAATATTCAATTAAAAATATCATATTAATATGCTGATAAACATACATTCAGTTACTATAATAAAATAGCAGGATATATCTATTTATTCCATTATATTGTAATCAGTCTGAAATGTGATAAATAGAATGAATATTTTTTACAGTTTAAAAATATTTCTCTACAGAGCAAACCCAAATTAAAAATTTAGTTCGGTTTTTACAAAAGCTAGTAAATCAAAACAAGCAATTGATCAGTGTTATAATCATTGCACCATATTCAATAAGTGTAGGTATATACGAAATATATTAATGAAAATATAATATTATTGCATCTTATAGCTGATTTAAAAAAATCTATAGTGAAATAATAAATTCAATTATGATTAAATAAGAAGTATAATATATTTGTACATTATATAAACTTCCAAGCATACTACTATGATTATATAGTATATTCTATCTCTTATAATTAGAAAAGTACGATAAAGTATAAGTGATGTAAAAGATAAAAGTTATGTCAAATAAAAAAGGGAAAATTATAAATATAAAGATATATCTGAAATAAAATTTTAATAATATGCGATGTAATTAAAACCAAAGTGATTACAAATATGCTTTTAGTTAATATAACCAAAAAATATCATAAAAGTATACTTATTATTAATTACACTTTTATTTACATACTTAACTTTAGAAAAGATTATAAAAAAATAGTTTTATTTTATGACATTCGCTAATTTTAAAAATCATGCTAGACTTTTCGTAGTATTGCCTTGTAAGGTAAAAGTGTTTATAGCATATAATCTCGATTAAATTACTTAAGTATTATATTTCATTTATTTTTAATAAAATAGTATTCACTGCCATAATCTGACCATATAATGTCTTATATAATTCATAAATTCGTCCAAGATATAATCTTTCAAAGCAAATACAACGTATATAGTAAATATTTTATAAATTATTTTTTATCTATATAGATTACGGTCTCATTTTTGTTATATTTATAAAGTAAAATTCGTTAATAAAAATAGTATAAGTTAAATATTTCATTCTCTAATTTCGTCCGAAATGACGTTAAACTAGGACGAGAATTTACTAGTAGTTTTGGGTGTCAGAAGCTGCTGGACAAGTACAAACTTGGAATTCAAGTTCAAAGCTGTCTATCCATGTGTGTGTTTTGTAGATGGACAGCTTACTGATTTTCTTCATTCCTCTTCAGAGGTGGGAGTTTTAAAGGTTTGTTTAAAAGCCATCAAGTTTCACACATATATGGCATTTGGTTAATGCACCCATTACCAAATTGACAACTCACAAAAATATCCTGAGCTCTATCTAGAGCAAAGGAGGCGCATCTGGAAAAACAATGAATATAGAAATATAAAAACAGACCCCGCGCCTAGATTAAGCTAAGGCAACACGCAGACGTTCCGTTTATATTGGAATGTCTGCAGTAGGGGGACTCCGGGTAAGTCAGCTGCACGGCTCCATATGGACGCTTACGAGTGAAACTAGGATGATAAAAGTGCCCTGGTTTGATGCCAAAAGTACCGGGCTACAGGTACCTTGCCTTGATTGCAAGGTCGATCCGGCTCCGATAGACGGTATGGGCTTCGACCAACAGCGGTATAAATACCTAAAAGGAAAAGATTGTCTCAATTGAGACAGTTGCTGCACTGGGTCAAGAACCTCAGATTATTCCATATATAAAAAGAGCCTCTAGAGTATAGCCAAGGAATCATAAATCGTGAAGGATTTCGTTTAAATAAATGAAGTGTCATTCTTTAATTCCTTGTATTATTATAAAAATTTATAAACATACCATACCCATTTTATTTGTAAAACAACTTTTTTATTTAAGGGTTAATGTTATGTTATTCTTTGTCTTTCTTTTCGATGGCCTGCGGTTGGCATCCTGTGGCCCTTGCTTCTCCGAATCTTTTCACAGCATCATCTACTCGATCTCTTACGTCCATGTCATCCTCAATGCTTCTTTTGTACTCAAGTGATATAGTTTCGAGCGTTTTCTTCAGTACGTCGATTGGATTTATGCCTCTATCGTAGGGGTTATATTTAATTCTTTTAGATAATTTCTGTGATACTTAGTTACCACACCATTCCATGTCATAACATAAGGTATTATTTTAGTTTTTGCTTTGTATAGCAAGCTTAATTCGTTCGCCAAAAGGTCGTATTTTCTCTTCTTCTCCGTTTCAACAATTTGGAGATTATCTTGGCTCGTTATACCAACTTCAACTAATATAATTTTATTCTCCTTCTTATCATAAATAAATATATATGTTCAAAAATTTTTTATTAGGATATCAATTCTTATCCTTGTATCGACCCGAATTTCGGCTTTTTCATTTTCCATGACCTCCTGAACTGAATGAGATCGTATTTTTTTTGATTTTTTAAAGCCGCACTTATTCGCAAGTAAAAGGTGAATACACCTAAGTATCTCATTATGCCTTCGCGTATAATTATATCCAAGCATTCGATTACAGCCTGTTATCAGATGATCGATCGACATTTTGGCTTTACCGCAATGCTGGCATTGTAAAGCATCGTCTCTCCAGAAAATATTTTCATTTTGGATATAGCAATAAATTCCTTCAGCACGAGGATCAATATTCCCATATTTCATCTAAGTAGAAGAGTCTTTTAAACTAACAAACTCATTTGAGCGGGCCCTATATAACTTTTCATGAAAATTTTTCTTATTAATTTCGTTATAAAGGAGCTTACACTGAGCATTCAAAAGACTCTTGGCAGAAACGTGTGTCAGTGATTACTTTGACTTGAGGTATTGGTATATAAGAGAGAAGTGAGTCTTGTTTTGCTCTTCAACTTTCAAGATCGCTGCTCGTCTTGATGAAATATTTTTATATTTTTTCAGCGTATCTAGTAATTAAAGAAGCATTACTCACTTTTCATATCCACAGAATGGAGACCTCTTTCCATTTCTGTTCTGTAAAGATATAACTTCTCTTTACATCCGGGCTTTAAGTGCACCTTATGTTTAATGAGAGTTTGGCGTATTTCATGATCAAGCTTTAAGAAGTCGGCAGGCTCGAAATGTTGTAGTCCAATGTGATAATTGACAAGAGAAATAGCATGATCGTTATCGCTTAAAATAAATTTTTTTGAATTGAGATTAGAATCACACAGCCTATTCACTCTTGCAAGTAGCCCACGTCTTATCTTTTCGAATATTTGTAAAATATATTTTTAATTTTTTTCTTCTTATTATTATTTAATTTATCACTGATTAATAGATTGTTCTTATTTAATTATACTTATGCTATTCTTTATGCATCCATGAAAAAAGAAAATAAAATCACAACCTCAAAATACACACCATTTACCTTCATACCACTCAATACATACCACCAATTTTCAAAATATAATAATCTATTTTTCTTTATAACATTGATTCTTCTTACCATACCTTCTATCTCCCCATTTACACCTTATACTTACTTGCTTGCATTTGGATGTGTTTTTTTTATTTCCATGGTGAAAGACGGAATGGAGGATTATCGCAGACACAAGCAAGACAAAAAAATAAATCATCAGTTAGTTTGGACTACAAGACTCACTGCTGATGGTAAAATAGAACTCGTAGAGAAATATGTAGAGGATATATGTAAGGGAGATTATATTTTTGTTATGAACGATCAGGAAATTCCCGGAGATATAGTGCTTTTGCATGCCAATGGATGTCCTGGACACTGTTTTATTGAAACCAGCAATATAGATGGCGAATCAAATCTTAGAAAAAGATTTACATGTGCTGGAATGCAACCCCAAGAAGAATGTCATGAGATCCCCTATGAGGTAATATCAAATACGACAGATATAAAAATTTGTAGCTGCAATAAATTTTTTATGCAAGCATTAACAAACAATTTCCATCCTGAAGAAACAAAAAAAGAAATTTTTTTGATAACAAAGGAAGGAGAAACATTTGTTCAGACAGATAATCATATTTTATTAAAAGGATCCAGACTGAAGAATACACCACAAATATTTGGGGTAGTAATAAATGTAGGACAATCGACTAAACTTGCATCTGTCCTTTCGTCAAGAGATTTGCGAATTTCACATTTCGAATCTCAAATTAATCAGAAATTAATTTTTCTTTTCATTTTCTATTTCATTATTTTATTTATAACTTCAATACTTGGATCCCAATTTCTAAAGAAATCAGGTATCGAATATTTATATAACAATCCGTATTTACCGGACGAGTCATTTATAAAAACAGGAACAAATTATATACTTTTTAGTTACTTGGTGCCTCTTTCTCTCTTTGTTATGATTGAAATAGCACGAGTTATTTTAAAGTTGTATGTGGAAAATGATGAAGAAATAAATTACCCGAATGCATCGACACAATGCAGAAATTCAGATGTCATTGAAGATCTAGGAAGCATAGAATATATATTATCAGACAAGACAGGAACACTTACCAGGAACGAGATGGTATTAAAATATTATCATTTTCAAGATAGAATATATATGAAGGATGATGCTTCTTTACTTAATGGAGTACTAGTTGAGAATAATTTATGTATGAATGATAACTTCTTGTTCGTTGCCTCTTTGCTTTGCTGTAATACAATTGAATTATTATACAACCAAATTCAGGGCGTATCACAGGACGAAGTATGCATTGTAAAAGCATTAAGACACATCCGGTGCGGTATCAAAGATAGGAATCAAACACATATTAATATTATTATATGTGATCATATAATCAGTTGCACAATAGAAATGATTTATGATTTTTCTTCTGAAAGACAGCGTATGACGGTAGTTGTAAGAATAAATGACAAATTTTATGTAATGACAAAGGGATCAGACTTAGTTATATTTCCTAAATTAAGAGAAGAAGAAAAAAAAAATGAACTTTTGGAAGTCATAAATGAAAATTCAAATTATCGTTCTCTTATAGTAGCTTATAGAGAAATATCAAAGGACGAGTTTGAGAATTTTTATTCTAAATATCAAAATGCAGAAATGGGATTGGAAAATATTGATGACTTGTTTGATGAGGTAGAAAACGGGTTGAAATATTTAGGTGCTACTTTTATAGAAGATCTAATTGTAGAAGATGGTGAAGAGTGTGTTAAAACTTTAATTAGGGCAGGAATTCGTATTTGGATGATTACAGGAGATAAAAAGGAAACTGCTATCAGCTGTGGGAGAAATATTGGATTTAAGCAATCCACCCAAAACGATCCATTAATAGAAAGGAATCATTTTAAAGCAGACGAATTTATTGATTTATTCCAGGAATCGAGTTATAATGCATCAAAAATACTTGGAAAAGAATCTTTAATTATTTATCGTGCTACACCAACACAAAAAGCTATAATTACTCGATTACTCTGTTCTTATAATTTTAATGTCCTGGCTATAGGGGATGGAAATAATGATGTGGGGATGCTTTCTTCAGCCACAGTAAGTGTGGGTATAAGAGGAAGAGAAGGAACACGGGCATCGCTTTCTTCTGATTTTTCCGTTTCCCAATTCAGGTTTCTTAAAAGACTTATTATTATACATGGACGATATAACTTAATTCGATTCTCAAAACTTACTATTAATTCTATTTATAAGAATCTTCTACTTATTTCTGTTCAATTCTTTTATAATTTCTATTGTGGGTATTCAGGTAAGCCCGTTTTTAATCTTTATTTTCTTAACTATTATAACCTTTTATTTACAGCATCAATTCCCTTCTGTAATGTTTTATTTGATAAAGATTATCCAGAAAAATATTTGTTAGATCATCCTGAAAAATACAAAGAAGCGCGAAAATATTTCGAGAATCCCATGATCGTACACCATTTCTTATTATCCTTAGTCACTGGATCAGTTATATTTTGGATTTCATATGGAATATTTTATCTTAACGGATTTACAAAGGAAAATGGATATATGACAGGATATGTAACATTTAACAATTACTTTTCTTTGGTAGTATTCTCCACTGTATTTATAAGACAGATTAGACACATTTCATATTATGTATCTTTTTCCTATATTGCCATGTTTATAAGTTTAGCGTTATATTTATTGTGTATTTTTGGTGTACAGGAAATAGGTGTAGATGTAAAGGGTGATGTATTTAATTTATATGGAATTCCAATCTTTTATATAAGTTATGTGGGTGTTATGTCATTGGTTTTTATGATTGATTATTTGTTTGATTGGATTGAACAAAATTATATTATTAAATAAGAAACAAACAATATTAATAAATGAAATTGAAATAAAATGAATATTTCCATATATTAAATAAAATAAGTCTTATAAATATTAAGCTCGTTTTATTTAAAAGGTTGGTGTTGTATTATTCTTTGTCTTTCTTTTCTATGGCCTGCTGTTGAGATTCAGTGGCAATCGCTTTTCCAAATATTTTCACAGCACATTCTACTCGATCTCTTACACCCATGCCATCATCAATGCTTCTTCTGTATTCAAGTGATGTGTCTTAAATATATTATTTTTATTGTTTTGTTTTTTTTTATACTATACGTGGTAAGAATCCGTTAACACTATCATCCCAAACCTCTTTATTACTTCACCGATTCTACTGTTCATTTTCATTCCATTCTACATGATTTGCCTAAACTCATGTAAGATGATCTCTAAGGTATGATGAATTGAATATATGCCTTGATAGTTAGTGTAATGTTAAGCTTTTATAATTAACGGAATTTCATCACCTTTCTTTCTCATGTCAAAAAATAATGTATGATTTTAGTTTGGCTTTATAAAGTAATTTGAGCATATTAGCCGAAAATCATATTTTTTCTCAGTCTCAATTAACTGAAGATTATTCTAGCTCTTTATGCTAACTTCAACGAAAATTATTTTATTTATGCTTTTATTGTAAATAAATATATCCGGTCGATTATGCTTGATCAGAAATTCAGTTTTTATTATAGTGTCGACACGAATTTTAGCATAAATTCTAGTTCAGATGATAATAAGTGTCATATTTATTTAATAAAAAGCTATGGTTATTTATAATTGTTATTTTATAACTTTTCCATGGATAAGAAACTGTTTTTGTTTCATTTTTAATTCTATTGTATTCTCCTGTTTTGTATTTGTCTTTTTTTTATATATAGATCCTTTTAATTCTAAGAATTTTGCTTCAACTAATATTTTCTATATGTATAATTTGATATTTTATTACCATTTAATCATACGTAAAACATTAACTGTCTATTAAATAAATCGTATTTGCTTAGCAGCATTTACAAATGAATAACACTTTTCTAATGGAACTCACGTTAGTTTATAAAACGACAAGCTGGTGAGTAATCAAATTTACAAGAACTATAGTGAATATTTATATATTATCTAGTAAAATTTTAGTTTCAAATAATATTTTGCTCGTTTAAAATCATGTTACCTTTATTTAAGACATAAAATATATTTATTTTGGCTAATTAACTGTCAGATAAAAATATAATATAAAATAAAATTTAAATTATTTATTATGAAATATTTCGTTTGGATGATTTGTTATTTTATAGATATTATTTATACAACTTCTGTTACTGATTCAGATATCGAACTTTCAATTAATGAAATGAATCCTCTGTTTAATTCTAACATAATACTGTCTGATAATAAAATGAATGTGTTCAAATTCAGTTGCAAAAATATTATCAATGGAAATGCAGCACGAAATCGGGAAAATAAGAATTTTAAACTTGAAAAGGAATATATTTTAATGTTTTTAGAATTTTTGTCTAATCATGATACTATTTTATCTGATAATGTTGATAAAATCGCTAAAATGGTAATAGATAAAACCTTTCTTCTTATTTTCACTGAAGATATCTTATTTTTAAATGATTTAAAAAACATTCTTGAGATTTTATTTATCAAACTGATTAAATATACACGAGGCAAATATTTATTTAATTACCTAATTTCGAATAAATCGGAGAGTAAATTCAGAATATGGGTTGCTGAACAAACTATTAATATCAGTATTGATGAGTCAAGTATTTCGTTTATCTATCGAAGTTTATTTATATTAGTATCAACATTTATTTTTTCATCAGTATCAAATGCAGATATTATCAATACATTTAATACTGAATTAGTGAAAAATTATTTACATCTTCTGCTTGTAAGCAATATTAATGAAACTTTATTACTTAGTGCGATATACATATATTTTTTTGAAACCAAAATTAATATTTCAACACTTTCATATGCAAAATCCTATTCTCATACATTAGCATATCAATTATGTATTATGAAAATAAAAAAAAAATTATCATTGACTAATACTCTTTTATATATTAATTCTATGATAAAAATCAAGGAAAATACAGTCAAAGATATAACATATTTTAAATATGCTATTTATATGTATATTGATAATATTAATTTAAGAATACCAATGCTAAATTATATTAAAATGGGAGAAAATGAATTTATAAATTATTGTATAAAATGTATTTTTTCTAGGAATACAACTTTATATGAAACAAATGTAAAATATGAAATCTTGGAACATTTAAATACAAAAAATATACAACGCCCTATTTTGACATTTCTTAATGGTTATATGTATAATATAATACATTATATCATCAATTCCATGAACATAGATTTTAATCAAATAACTTGCCAAAAGAAAAAAAATATAATTTCTTATGTAAAATCTTCATTTGATATAATTTTAGAAATGATTGAAAGTCCTAATTTATTTAAAATAATACAATGCTTAATGCCCGAAAATATATTAAATCAAAAATATATACGCACATCATATGGTGTATTTATTACGAAGAAAAATTCTAATACTCATCAATTGAACCTTCCTTTAAAAACATTAAAGATTTCTAAAAACTTATATATATTGGACTTAAAAAAGATTTATATTTCTATCATGAGTTATCATTTGATGACATGTCAAAAAGATTGGTTAAAACTACAAAAGTATGAAAATGATTATAAGCTTTATGATTGTGTTTGTAAACTTAAATTCCTAGAAATATTATTATGGAATGAAATGAAAGAATTATCAATAACACATAATTATAAATTGAAATATATAGATCCTAATATTATAAAACGAGTAATTAATCATACTTCTGAAAGTATTAATTATCAACGATGGTTTGCAACTGCAAGAGTATATATAGCTAATTATATTAGAGATAATTATCATTTACCTTATTTAAAACATCTATATATTAATCTTCCAGAGTATTTATTGAATGAAGAATATCTGAAATTATATTCTGAAAATGGAGAAACATGGATATTAAAGTCAACAAGAAAAAAGTTACGTGAAAGATGTATTTTAAATAGTAAAAAGTTAATTCATTCATTTTAATTAAATACTTAGTTCTCAACAAATCTTGTTATAAGTATTTCGTGTATATTTTGCTGTCGATATTTCGTTATAGGAGCATTCTAATGTATAACAACTACTTATACATATATAATTCCAAATGGGTTTGTGATAGTAAAACTCATTTACAGCTTTAAAAATGTATTTTCTTGTGTCGTAAATCGGTGACTTCAAATAATTTCGTGTGTGGAAAATTTTAAATAGCAATATGATTAAACCTCTATTTATAAGAATTATAGATCAAAATAAGTAGTTATATTAAGGTCTATTAGCATTAAGTAAAGAATTATATTAATGAAAATGTATTTTTATTTTAAAAAGGAATAATTGATATGTGTTATAAATAGGATATACTATTCATTAATTTAATAATAGTAGCATATAAACTAAACATAATCGATTTTTTAGTAGAGACATATATAATAGTGCCAGAATACGATATAATAAATGAAAATTGTTTTTAATTAAAAGAGATTAAACAAATACATTATCTATTTAGGTGTCAATATAACTTTAAAATTTATTGTTATTTAAAACACATCATAATAATTAGTTTTGTTATTTTTCAATAACAATATGAATTAATAACTTATAGTGCCACTTATTTATACACTTCTTTTTATAATTTCATAATATTATTAAAACTGTATACTCTTTGAGTGTTCATTAGTTAATGTTTCATTAGGCTTATACTTATAATATATATATATATAAATCCGTGAATGTATGAAGATTTTTATATTCACATATACACATGTTTGTCTGAGAAAATGGTGTTGTTATATTAACTCTACCGCATGTTGTTGGTATAACATTTATTTCTTTTTTTGTTAGATATTTGATCTAATTTTACTATACAGAATGAAATAGTCAAATTGAAAAATACATTAACTCACAAACTTTTAACTATCATAACATCATATATATGATTTTTATAGTCCTGTGCAGTTTAGATAACTAAAATCAATGGTTAGTATTAAATTTTTAAGTATATAAATGACTCTGTTTATAATATTATTTATGCTATTCATTGGTTTTTTCATGCTTATCTGAATAATCACACGTAGAACAATTGTGAAGTTTTATTAAAATTCTTGTATAAGTTTATTTTCATATGTATAATTTTTATTGGCCATGCTTTGGTTTTATACTATCTTCATATGTAAACATTTTAACTGTATTTTTGAATATAAAATGGAGATCATTTCTGAGTAAGTCAGTATACCATTGAATATAATTTAATTAATGGGGATAGAAGAAACGATCTAATGACATGAGGAATAAATTATCTTGGCTAAAGTTTAAAGACGACGATAGCTCGAAATTATCATTGTTTAGTAATATATTACAATATAATATATGAATGTCTTTTATGTTTAATTATAAACAACATATAGATAATACAGAAATAAAAGTACAGGATAATAATTAAATAAGTCAAGACATTATGTATATAAGTATGAGTAGTATAAAATAACTTCATATTTTATAAATTATGACCCTTGATATATTAATAATATCATTTTATTTTTTGTAGAAATAATTGAAGATCATACTAGTAATATCATGCAAGAGTCATTCGAGAAGTTAAGATGTGAGCTAATGGCAAGAGTGAATAGACTGTGTAATTTTAATCTTAATTCAAAAAAATTATTTAAATCAATAAATTAGCATGCCATTTCTTTTTTCAATTATCACATTGGACTACAACACTTTAAACCTGCTGACTTCTTAACGTTGATCATGACATACGCCAGACTCTCATTAAATATAAGGTACACTTAAAAGCAAGTGTAAAGAGAGGTTATATCTTTTTCAGACAGAGGTGGTAAGAGGTTATTATTCTGTAGAGATGAAAATTCACTATATGTTTCTTAAATTACTGGACATGCTGAAAAAATATAAAAATATTTCATCAAGTCGAGCAGCGATCCTAAAAGTTGAAGAGCAAATCATTTATCTCTAATACACCGATACTTCAATAAAAAGTACACCTAATAGATTTTTCTTTATAGAATCTTTTAAATGCTTAGCGTAAGCTCTTTTATCACAAAGTTAATAAAAAGAGATTGCATGAAAAGTTATATAGGGCCCGCTTAAATGAGCTTGTTAGTTTAAAAAATTCATCTACTTGGATAAAATTTGGGAATATTGATCCTCGTGCTCAATCAATTTATTGCTATATCCAATATGAAAATATTTTCTGGAGAGACGATGCTTTACAATGCCAGCATCGTGGTAAAGCCAAAAAGTCGATTGATCATCTGATAACAGGCTGTAATCGAATGCTTGGCTATGATTATACGCGAAGGCATAATGAGATACTTAGGTGTATTCACCTTTTACTTGCGAATAAGTGCGGCTTTAAAAAATAAAAAAAACTACGATCTCATTCAGTTCAGGAGATTATGGAAAATGAAAAAGCCGAAATTCGGGTCGATACAAGGATAAGAATTGATATCCTAATAAAAAATTTTTGAACATATATATTTATTTATGATAAGAAGGAGAATAAGATTATATTAGTTGAAGTTGGCATATCGAGTCAAAATAATCTCAAAATTGTTGAAAAGAAGAGAAAATACTTTTTTTTTGGCAAATAAATAGGCTCGCTATGCAAAGCAAAGACTAAAATAATATCTTATGTTATGACGTGGGACGGTGTGGTAATTAAGTTTCACAGAAATTATTTGTAGAATTAAATATAACCTCTACGATAGAGGCATACATCAATCGACGGTACTGAAGAAAACGCATGAAACCATATCACTTGAGTACAGAAGAGGCATTGAGGATGACATAGACGTAAGAGATCGAGTAGAAGATGCTGTGAAAAGACTTGGAGAAGCAAGTGCCGCCAGATGCTAGCCGTAGGCTATAGAAAAGAAAGACAATGAATAACACAACACTAACCTTTTGATTAAATTAGTTATGTGAAATTTGAAGTATGGATTATTCCAAATCGAAAGGAATATTTTAATATGAATTCAATAGATCCTAGAATGCTTTATTTAAATAAACAAACATTTTTCTTAATATAGCAATACAGTCATATCATTCAAAGCTATATTTCCCATATGTTACTTCTTTACATTCATAGCATCTGTCATTCTTTTTGAATTGCTTTATAGCACATTCCAGACAAAAAAAATGACCGCACAAAGTTTTAATTTTTTCTTTATACTCTTTTGAACAAATCCGACAATATAAATCTAGCTTAATGGTTTCAGTACTTCTGATATGCAAAAATTTACAATTATCACCATATCCGCAATATCCTGTCTCATTAAAGGGCTTGCATATTGTTTTTGAATAATCAATGATTGTATTCTTATCCATGGGCAATAAAATCTATTGTTCAATTTCACATCTCAAAACATATTCCATTATCAACCCATCTTTCATAATGATTGATAATATCCCATCTAAACTTATAATATCAACTAGTTCACATTTATAATCAATTTGAAATATAAAATTTAAATTGGAATCCAATACTATTATTAAACCGTCGTCACTTCCCACCATAATATATTCGTTAAAAATTGTAGTACATTTAATTTGAAATGGTATTTTAGTAAATCTTTTATTTGTAATATTGACAATTCTCCCTTCAAATAAGGCAGCATATATTTGATCATTTATGATAAATACCTTTATCACTGGTTCTTTAAAATCATATAATAAAACACATTTATTATTCATAGAATAAACTTTGCCATTTTCATATCCTAAATAAAATGTATTATCCTTCATAGTAATTGACGTACATAACCCCTGTGAATTTGGATATTTGTATATATCATTAATGATATGTTCATATTTGTTTCTTGTTTCAAATAAGCATATTTTATTAATTGAGAAATCATCGCTGTAAATAAAGTGATCAGAACAAGATAAAATGCAGCCAAATGGTGATATTGGACATAAATCTAAGAGTAGAGTATCTATAAAAAAATATAGTTTTTTTCTATCGCTACAAATAATCCCATTTTTATGGGAAAATGCATCTATAATTCTATTTTTTATTTCAATTTCTTGTATTATTTTATTATTTCCCCATATAGTAATTTTATTGTCATGAAAAACTATCGGATTATTATTTTTATATACTACTGTGTTTATTTTATATTTTGAACGATAAGTAAAACGATGAATAAATAATGACTCCATCTGTGGGGTAATTCTATATATTTTATATGATATGAAACAATATTTATTAAATAACGAATTATAATTCGGGTCGATACAAGGATAAGGACTGATATCCTAATAAAAAATAATAGATCAGATATATTTATTTACGATAAGAAGAAGAATGAAATTATATTAGTCAAAGTCGGTATAACGAGCCAAGATAATCTCCAAATTATTGAAACGGAGAAGAAGAGGAAATACGACTTTTTGGCGAACGAATTAGGCTTGCTATACAAAGCAAAGACTAAAATAATACCTTATGTTATAACATGGGACGGTGTGGTATGGTAACCAAGTATTATAGAAATTATCTTATAGAACTAACCCTAAACCCCACGGTAGAAGCATACATCCTATCGATAGTGTTGAAGAAAACGCTTAAAAACATAGCACTTGAGTACAGAAGAAGCGTTAAGGATGACATAGACGTAAAAGATCTAGTAGAAGAAGCTGTGAAAAGATTCGGAGAAGCAAGTGCCACTGGATGACAACCGCAGGCTATCGAAAAGGAAGACAAAGAATAACACAGCACTAACCCTTAAATAAAAAAGATAATGAATAAATTTTGTTTTAAATAAAAAAGTATAGATTTGTTAAATAAAAGTATATCATATTGTCATTAAAAAGAGTATATTTTATTCTTATATATCATAAAAATTTTGTATTAACTGTACAACATATAAATGTATATTATCTTTACTTCTATATCTTATTACTTCATATATTGTATTTTTACGTAATTCATATGCTATGCTCATACTTACTTCGTTATGAAAACGGCTTTGCAATTTAATTTATCTCTTTTTTTACAAATGTAATTTATTTAATAATTCAGGTGTGAGAAACTTTTAACAAACTGTATTAATAATTCATATCTTATTAAAAGCTACTTTCTTAAATGCCTGAATTGACATATAAAGTTCTTTTTCATTTCCTGATAATGTATTAGACCATTCTTAAGATTTGGCTTAACTATACCTTGCACAGCCTTTGGTTTGGAGTTTGTATAAATTCTAAATTTAATTCTATCATAATGGATAACATGCTTTCTTAAAGAAGCAACGATCAAATAAGATTTAGAAGCAAAGCTGGCATATTAATAATTTAAAAAAGGGTTAAGGAAAAATACTATAAGATGACAGCTTTATCTTAATTTTTTATATTTCGTATTATCACATAGAAATGTAAACTATTCGAAAATAGAAGTCGATGTTTATAAAATCTCATACGATACTAAATTTATTTATATGTAATTTCCACTTTTAGCACGTATTATAATAATTGAAGAACTGTATACGCAAATAAGGTAATATGTCGTCGTCATTAACTTGACGTATATCGTGGAAAGTCAGCTACAAATGATGTATTATGTAAGGAAACATGTAAATTTCTTGATAATAATAAATATATAAATATATAAACATTCAATAACATATAAAACTGAGCTGAGAAACCATTTTTAAAGGAATGAAAAAAAATTATAGGGTTGATAGAATGGCTCGTAAAGAACGAGAGAATATATAAAAAATATTAACAATCACACTATTTTTGTATTACTGCAATACTTATGGTCAGCCTACTCATCAGACGAAGATTTGCATCAGGTTTTGATTACCTCAATAGCTATTTTAAATATTATTGTTTGGAAAGCTTTCATTATATTTCAAAAATAAGAAAAAATACTTCACTGCGCAGAATTAAAAGTAAGCGGTTTATTAAAAAATTGAAAGAAATCAAGCATTTATAATATATAATTGTAGTAGTATTTAAGGTAAAATAGTAATCATTTTACTTTAGGTTATCAATATTAGCCAAAATAAATTTAAAAAAAATTAAATAGACTGAAATAAACAATAAATGCTAAATACTATCTAGCTCGGAAGAGACACAAAAACATTTACCTACAATATAAAACGCTATATTAAAAATCGGAAATATTCTGTGAAGAGGCTAAGAAAATCCTATATATTTATATAAGGGATATGAAATGTCGAGTAGTAACTGTCATGTGACATATGAAAGATATAAAATCTGATTATATTTTTTGATAATAGATAAATGTAGTTGAAGCACACAAAAAAATCAAGATAGCATCTAATTCAAGAACAACAGAAATTGTATAATTTCGTGTTTATACTCACTAAAATCAAAAATTTAGTTAAAAACAAAGAATTATATATTTGTTTATGATAAAATATTTAAGCTGATTGAAAAAGAGGAAATGCGTTATTTTGGCTAATGAGCTGGCTAATCTTACTTTATAAAACCAAAACTAAAATTAACAATATGTTATAAAATGTGAAGGAATGGCGACGAAGATCCGCATAGATTATTTAAAAGATCTCAATATCACCTAACTATTAAGACATATATTCAATCCATCGTATTGAAAATAAATATCCTACAAAAGTTTGGGCTACGTATGACATGAAAATAAATTAGAATTGAATATGCGATATAGAAGTTTAGGGTGGTAGTGCTGATGGATTTCTACGATGAATAGAATACAAGGCAATAACTTTTTATTCAAATAAATAAAATACATTGAAAAAATAATAATGAGATTTATTGAAATAAAAGATTTATTTAAAAGGTTAGTGTTGTGTTATTCTTTGTCTTTCTTTTCTATGTCCTTAGGTTGGCATCCAGTGACACTTACTTCTTCGAATCTTTTCACAGCATCTTCTACTCTATCTCTTACGTCTATGTCATCCTCAATGCTTCTTCTGTACTCAAGTGATATGGTGTCAAGCGTTTTCTTCAGTACCGTCGATTGGATGTATGCCTCTATCGTAGGGGGAGATTTATTGAATAAGATTAATATAATATGCAAGAAATTCTTTAAATAGTAAAACTTAAATATAAGAAAACATAATATTTAGGCAAACAAATTATATGTAGTACATATGAAAAAAAGTAACATATTACTTTATGACATAATATTGGATAGCGTGGTTATACAATATCATAGGAGTAAAATAGGTGAACAAATATTACGCTTATATAGAAGATTATAAAAATTTATATTTATGTCTTTATTGAAAACATCAAGAAAGCATTATGGATTAATGAAAGAAACAAAGAATGAATAGATAAATTTATTGGTGCTTGTAATGTAGACTTTGCAGCAAGAGATGCTTTAAAAACAAAATTAGAATAAACATCTTTAATTATATATTTAATAAATATACATTACATATTGCATTGGGCATTATAATTCAAAGCATATATAAAACCATAATATTAAAAAGAATTTCAACATATATTTTTACATCACAAAAGAATATTGATGGGATAAAATAAAAATTTTAAAAGTAATAAAATACTGGGCAATCTTATAATACAGAAGAACATTGCTTCAGTGTTTTTTTAATTAATTATTATAGGTCCGCAGCCCAATTTTCATTATAATACAGATATAGTCATAAAAATATGAAATGAGAAGATGTTTGATATGACAAGAAATTATATTTAATAAAGATGTGTACATCAATCAAAATATAATCTTATTACTTCTTACAGTTGATAATAAATAGATATATGCTAACATATTAAATGTAAATGCGACTGAATAGAAATTTATTAATACTATTTATTGAATAAATACTAATACCCATGGTAATAAAAGTATATGGTAGTTTAATTCTACATAAAAAAAGTTTATAGCTCACAAATTATATGATATACTCCATTTATTTAAGGGTTAATGCTATATATTATTCCTTATCTTTCTTTTCATTGGCCTTCGGTTGGCATCCAGTGGCACTTGCTTCTCCGAATCTTTTCACAGCATCTTCTACTCGGTCTCTTACGTCTATGCCATCCTCAATGTATACTCAAGTGATATGGTTTCGAGTGTTTTCTTCAGTACCGTCGATTGGATGTATGCCTCTATCGTAGGGTTATATTTAATTCTTTAAGATAATTCCTGTGGTACTTGGCTACCACACCATCTCTTGTCATAACATAAGGTATTATTTTAGTTTTTGCTTTGACGTCCGAAATGACGTTAAACTAGGACGAGAATTTACTAGTAGTTTTGGATGTCAGAAGCTCCTGGACAAGTGCAAACTTGGAATTCAAGTCCAAAACTGTCTATCCATATGTGTGTGTTTTGTAGATGGCCAACTTACCAATTTTCTTCATTCCTCTTCAGAGGTGGGAGTTTTAG
>SBIQ01000075.1:0-33505 GCA_014805555.1 Astathelohania contejeani | reverse complement strand
CATTGAGGATAGCATAAACGTAAGAGACCGAGTAGAAGATGCTGTGAAAAGATTCGGAGAAGCAAGTGCCACTGGATGCCAACCGCAGGCCATCGAAAAGAAAGATAAAGAATAATATATAGCATTAACCCTTAAATAAATGGCTGTTAGCGGTGGTAGCCGTCTAATTTATAATATTGAAAAAACGGCTAAAATTATATAGCAATCTACAGATAGAATATAAGATGGTATGTATTTGATAGGTAAAATGAAAAATTAATAAAAAGGTATGGATAAGTAAATGCCACTGTATGCTAATATAAGAGACAAAAACAGAGATAAATCAGTAATCACCAATGACACTTTAATTAAAACAATTTAATATCGAAATGCACATTTATATAAATCAGCATGCTTTCTTGATTTGACACTAAATACATCTAATAAGTACTGTTTTTGAGCAAATATCGATGCCATTTTAATTTGTTTTTAAAGCCATTGCCTACGACTATAAAAGATATTGTTAATTTTTTACATGCTATGCATAGCCAATAACTTGAAAATTTTAAACACGAGTTTGAATATTTACCTTTCTAAAATATTTCGATACAAATCTTATTAATAAATCTTTCTTGCATATACCTCTTCAAATGAATATCTTAACTAATAACAACTAATTTTAAATGATAATAAAAAATTATGAGTCAAATGTAAATAAGCGAATACTAATACTGAATAAAATAAACTTAAAATATTGTTTTGTTTTTTCAATCAGTATATATTTACCTTTTATCTATGATTTATCAAAAAAATTTTGCAAGATATAATACGAAATTATTGTTTTGAATTTTAATTAAAGTATTCTTATTGATTTTGACCACGACTTTTATACACATCGGGACATTGAATATGATCCCGTATTATTATCAATTAGCATTGACTATAATTCGCTGAAAAATAAGCCTATTATGTCTTATGGCTGAAATTATAACTCTCCCAAATACAGCCTTATTTTTCTTAAATCGTTTTAAATATATTTTATTTATTCTCAATTTCCTAAAACAACCTTTCCTGTCTCACAATGTATTGTCCTCTACATAGTTGCGCTGAAATATTATAATTTTAATATTCCTTCATTTTCAATTTGTTAAAATATTGAATTTACATGATCTTTTTAACGTGCAGAAATGTATATTATTACAGTATAGATGGTCTACTCATTTTCGATTCGTTTTCTGTCTCTTTGATGATGTATTTTATGATTAAAAATTTCGATTCTTTTTATTAAACAAGTATTTCTACAATTTATGATTCCTTGGATATACCCTGGAGGCTCTTTTTATATATATTTTAATCTGTATGGTTTTTGACTTAGTAAACCAACTGTCTCAATTAATACAATCTTTTCCCCTTGAACATTTATACCGCTGTTAGTCGTAGCCCATACCGTATATCGGACTTGAATCGACCTTGCAAGGCAGGGTACCTATAGCCCGGTAATTTTGGCATCAAACCAAGGCACTCTTATCATCATAGTGTCACTCGTAAGCGTCTATATGGAGCCGTGCATCTGACTTACCCGGAGTCACCCTATTGCAGACATTCCATTATAAGCAGAATGTCTGTGAGTTACTTTGGTTTATTTAACGTGGGGTCTGTTTTTATAATCTTTTGTTTCTCCAAATGCTGCTATAAAGAGCTCAGGATATTTTCGTGAGTTGTCAGTTTATCAATGGATGCATCGGCCAATGCTATAATATACGTGCGAAATATAATTAATTTATAACTAACCTCTAAAATTCTCACCTCTAACGAAGAATAAAAAATTTCGTAAGTTGACCATTTACAAAACACACATAGATAGACAGTTTTGATCTCGAGTTCCAAATTTAAACTTGTCCAACAGTCTCTGACACTTCAAACCACTAGTAAGTTCACGTTCTAATTTAGCATCCTTTTTCTATAATAAAAATTAATTAAATATGTATCCATTTCATTGAAATACATTTATTTTTGCATTTTGCACAATAAAAACGCCCACAAATTTTATATAAGATTGGTAAACAACTGTAATTATGGCATTTAAATGGTTTGTTAGCAACTTGTAATAATCTAATAATAATATAAATCTGTCTGTGTTAATAGACATTAACTGCCATCAGAATTATCTAACACACTATACAAGTAATTTACCACCTCTTTGATTTTTAATTTATTTTATCTGATATATTACTTGTTTCATTTACACCTTACTTCCAAAAATTTTATTATAGCCGTTTCCATTTTGTTTCTAGAATTTTTACTGTAATACTGTTTTATTTATTTTATACATTTTAATTCTAACATGATTATATGCTACCATGAATTATATATTTATATAATAGCATGTATATTTATAAATATACATCGTGATTACGCCTTTACTTGGGTAATACATCTAATTTTGTAGCAATTAATGAATTTATAGACAATTTTATTAATTTAATTGACATAATTCGATATAGTTTGACCAAACACGTGTTATATTGACCAATTGAGTATTCCTATGATTTTTAGGATGAATATCATTAACATAACCATGAGTGTACTGTGTATTATTTGTAACATGGAGATATAAAAAGATTTGTATTAAAATAAATAATCGACAATACATATAAATGTAGTGTGATTAATAATATTTATTATTGATTAAACTGTTTTATTCATATTTTTTCCAAATTTTTTTTTCATTACTTGAATCTATTATTCTTACGCGATAAAAACTTTTCAAAATGTAATTAATAACACACTCTAAATAAATACGTTGTATAATTAACTTACCATATAGGTTTCTCTTATGTCAATCAACATCTTATTTCGATATCTTTTATATTTTTAATTTAGATAAAAAAAGTTTAACAGTTTTCGTTTTAAAGATTAAAGTTAATAACTAAATTACTAAATTCAACTGTGAATGCATCAATCAATACCAAAAATAATATCAACCCATCATATATCAATTAATATATAATGGCCAAAAACTCATATACAATACCAGAATCGGATTTATTGAGAATGAGACTACATCCTACACTTGATATAATATCTCTAATAGGAAAACGTTTATCTGTTTTGATGTCACGAAACCCATTGGATATAATACAAAGACACATGGATGAAGATATTAACGAAAATTATCTTTGTAGCGAATTTTATTCCGAGTGGAATATAGAAAAAAAACAAAACCATTTTTTATTACTTGCTGGAAAAATGGGAATAATAAAAATAATAGATATTAAAAAGCCAGCGTTCATCCTACATTTAAAGGGGCATGGCGGTGCAATAAACGATTTAAAAGTAAAAAATGGTTTCTTATTTAGCGCAAGTGAAGATATGACAATAAGGATGTGGAATATGAAAACGAAAAAAGTCGTACAGATTTTTGGAGGATACGCCGGACATAGAGATCATGTGCTATCTGTTAGTATTTCGCTTTGTGGAAAATATTTAGTTTCTGCAGGAACAGATTGTATGATCAAATTGTGGAGAATTCCAGAGAACCCTACAAAATTGGAATGCCAATATTTTCCAATTTATAGTTCATCTCTTATTCATAGATCGTACATTTCTATAGTAGAATTTTATGGCCAGCTGGTGGCATCAAAATCAATAAGTAATAGAATTGTTTTTATTAAACCAATCTTAGGAGAAAAGCTATATGGTCCATTTATTTCTTCAGAAAGTGTATTTGTTGCAGAATTCAAATGCAGTCAACACACACTAACAAGATTTAGTATTGCTGACAACTTTATTTTCACGGGAACTAAAGAAGGAAAAATAGGATTTTATAATTTGAATGAATTTTTTGGTGGGACAATAGAACTCAATATAAAAGACATTGGAATTTCATATTCAATAAGAGATATTGGGTGTATAGATAATACAATTTATATTTTAACTGATGGATCTCAAATATTTGCGCGTAAGATCAGAAAACACTAAAAAATTAAATTGGAAAAATAATAAAATTTTTTTTTGATTAAAATTAAAAGAAATATTTTATTAATAAATGAAAATTTATTAGTCACCATTTATTTAAGGGTTAATGCTATATATTATTCTTTATCTTTCTTTTCGATGGCCTGCAATTGGCATCCAGTCACACTTGCTTCTCCAAATCTTTTCACAGCATCTTCTACTCGATCTCTTACGTCTATGTCATTCTAAATGCTTCTTCTGTACTCAAGTGATATGGTTTCGAGCGTTTTCTTCAGTACCGTCGATTGAATGTTTTAATAAATTATTAATGATTTTTGATCGTTCAAGATATAAATGCAAAGTAAAATGTCAATATTTTATCTATCATATAAATAAGATATTAGCTATGATATTTAGAGTGATGTAATCATATCATAAAAAATGATTATTTATTTTATAAATTTGACTCTTATCGATTTTGTATTAGTCCTTAGTCTATATTCTGCTTTATAATTACTTTATTTAAAAATTTTTATTATTGTATCATGCAAACTTGTGTTTTGCCAGTATTTTTAACTTTGTTTAGGAGAAATAAAATAATTACACTACTATGACAGTTGATATTAAATAAATCTATAACGTTTTTATTTATTGTATTCCTAATTTAATCCACTCTAATATATTAAATAATATATAAACTCTTTTATTATCACCTGTAAGATGCAATAAACAATTAATATTATTTATTTAATAGTGTATTATTGTTAACAAGAAATTGTTTTGCACGCTTCTATAAGTTTATTGCCTACAGTTTTTATTCTATCTGTATGTTTAATATATTATTTGATACTATTCTTATTCTCGACATATTTTTAGCATAATGGAATGTTCGAATAGCGAATTAACATTTAATTTAAATAAAAATTTATTGTTTTGTTTTTTTATTTCATGTGTGACAAGTATCCGCTAATAGTACAATTTTAAGCCTTTCTATTAAGTTTTATTGTTTATTTCTATATCATCCTCAATCCTTCGTTATAACTCTAGTAGGATGTTTTATTATTTAATACGATAGATTAAATATATGCCTTGATAGTTGGTGTAATGTTAAGCCTTTTAAATAATTTTTGCAAAACTTTGTCACTATCTCATAGAATAAGGTCTAATTTTAGTTTTGGCCTAATAAAGTAATCCGAGATCATTAGCCAAAAAATCATATTTTCTTTTTTACTAAGTTTCAATTAATAGGAAATTAACTTGGCTCGTTATTCCAACTTCGATATATTTATTTCATTCGAGCTTTTATCGTAAATAAATATATTCGATCAGTTATGTTTAACCAAAATATCAGTTTTTATACTGATGTTAATAAGATTTTTAATATTTTGATAGTAGGTTACATGAGATTTAATATGTATCCCAGTTCACTGACCATTGGCTTATTATCTCGCATATGACTTGTTACACCAATTAACTGTTTAATTTAATTTTACGGTTTTTTAAATAAAATAATAAAACTTCGGCCTATATTCGATTCTACAATAAAAATTTTATGACGGTAATTTTAATTATACATATTTCTAAATGTTTCTTCAAAATTATTATAAATAATTTATAAATTTTCAATTTTGCGAACATGTTTTATACTCAATATTCCTTAAACTGTTTAATTTATTAATTTTTCCGAGTATGCTAATAATAAATTTACATATTTATATTTGTAAATTAATTCAAAAATATGATAGTATATATTTTTCATTAATATATTCTATAGTTTTCTATTATTACTTTTTATATAAGCTTATGTTTTCTCTTCTTAAATTATCTGAAATAAAAGTTATTAATATTTTTATTAAAAATCCTTGAATGGAGGATAAGAAACCAGAAACAAAGAAACCATATAACGAAAAAGATACCATTAGAGAATTTCTTAATTCGGAAAATGGTGTAGTATTTTTGATAGACAAAGCACGAGAGACTAAAACATACAACATGCAGGAGCAAGATATCGAAACCATCATTGATAATTTAATAGATTATTATGTAACTTGGCTTGGAAATTGCAAAGGTAAAAAGGCCGTAAATATGACGAAATATGATTTTATGTGCGAAATAGAAAAATATTGTAGTGAGCCGGATATTAAAGGTATGTTTAATTTTTTATTTTATTAATGATAATAAAATAGTTTATCTTTAAATTAATTTGTCTTAATTTGTTGTTTTATAGTTTATCTTGCTTTCGTATTAAAAAAAAATTAATATTCTATTCTTCTTATAATTAGTATTTTATCTTCTGATATAAAAAAATCATAATAACTTTCTCAACATATTATTAGTCTCTTTAATTGTATAAATTCTAAAGTACCAGACATGGCTAGCTGCTTTAGTACTTTAACAAAGAGTATTTGTTATAAACACTCCAAATCATTTATATTAGTTGGTCTAATATAAGTTTATAACTTAAAGTCTTTCCCATGTAAAGTGAAATACAAGTTTAAAACTTGATTAGAGATCCAATTACAATAGCTTATAAATTAAAATAAATATTTAATCGAGTGATAATCCTGAGTGAGATGAAATATCTTATTTACTGGGAGCATATAATAGGTGTACTAATGAAAATATATTATAATTACATCTCATAGTCGATTATAAAGAGGTTTATACTGGAATAGTAGATTCAGCTGCAATCGGATAAGTTAGTGGAGGCATTATAATAAGAAGATATACTCATTTATTAAATGATTATCACCAGCTGTGATAATATACAATAATACTTAATAAAAAGATTAGTGTTGTGTGTTATTCTTTTCTTTCTTTTCTATGATTTGCGATTGGCATCTAATGGCATTTGCTTCCCCAAATCTTTCCACAACCTTACATAATATTACATATAATCGATTCTTTATAAGAAGAAAAATGGTATGCTTTAAAGCACAAATCCCCAAAATATAATAAATATAAGTGATTATGAAAAACAATGATAATTAGCAAGATATTTTAAAATATTTCAAATATATAAAATATAATTTCTTTACAACATATCTTATATTGTTATATAAAAACTCGAATAAAACGATCTTCTATGCTGTTATTACATATAAAGTGCGATGTCTAATTTTTAAAAATTGCTATTTAAAAATTATTATCAGGAACAATTTTGATTAATTACATAAATTATTTTAACAGGCTTTGGTTCAGGAACAGGTGGTGTTCACAAAGGTTATACCATAAGGTTAAATCATCCAAAAATTATCATGTACACAATTTACTGTATTTAAGAAGAGATGTGAATCCTAATCTTAAATTATAAACAAAATATACAATAATACCAACAATGCAAATTTTTAGAGATCTGGATACTATTGTATGTAAATAATATGCAACATAAAGAAGGTTAAATTTATAATATTTTATTTAAAAATTATTTTCCCTACGATAGAGGCATACATCCAATCGACGGTAATGAAGAAAGCGCTCTACATCATATCACTTGAGTACAAAAGAAGCATTGAGGATAGCATAGACGTAAGAGATTGAGTAGAAGATGCTGTAGATTCGGAGAAGCAAATGCCACTGGATGCCATCGAAAAGAAAGATAAAGAATAATATATAGCATTAACCCTTAAACAAATTACTTTAAAAATTATTTTTATTGTGAAATTTCATGTTTTCTTTTATTACTACCTCCGATATGGTATTACCCATTATTTTACTTCTTAAATAACGAATTCATGCACACCCTCATTTATATATTTAAGGTATAAGATAAGCATATGTTTTCATTCTTAAATCAAGTATAAGACTATTTTTATTTAAAGAGTTAGTGTTATGTTATTTTTTGTCTTTCTTTTCGATGGCATCCAGTGGCACTTGCTTCTCCGAATCTTTTCACAGCATCTTCTACTTGATCTCTTACGTCCATACCATCCTTAATGCTTCTTTTGTACTCAAGTGATATGATGTACAGCGCTTTCTTCATTACTATCGATTGGATGTAAATCAAGCATAATATAATTATCTTATATATTCTAATGTTGTTTGGCTGAAATAAAAATTATATATTACGGTCAAAAATAAATTAAAAAGCTGTCAGAATACAGTATAATATAAACAATTATACATGATTTTGAAGAAATCTTTTATTTTAAAAAATATATATTCTTTTCGTTTCAACAATTTAAAGATTATCTTGTTTTGTTAAAAAATGATTATTTCAATTAACTATAATCAGTAACTTATTCCAAATTAAGGTGATATTGTTCGCAATAATCGTCGCCTTTAATATATTTAACAATTTCCTGTACAAAAATGGCACCTATCAAGCATTGCATAATAGGAGGTGTGCCAGTGACTTTTTTACATTTATGTTCATATGTTTTACGATAACTGTAGCATTTTGAACAAATAAAAAAGCTATTTAATGAAGTCATTCCTATGTGATCTACAAATATATAAATTATATTACTAGATTCAAAATTCATATACGAATTAATATTATCTATAATATTATGTTTTATATTATTATTGATTGTTATAAAATCATTTGGGGCTATTGATAAAAAAGATTTATAAGAGGATCTATTTGTTATTATATCGGTTACACCAAGTAAAGCAAAATTTTTAAGAATTTCACCAGAAACCAATTCCTCCGTGGTACTTAAAACTACTATCTTACAATTTTCTATTTTATTCTGTGTTTTAATGCCAAATAGTCTTATTTGTCTATCATATTTACGTTGTTCATCTGTGATCTTTTCAAATGACATTAGGGCATAAAACTGAATAAACAAAATATTTATTATATGATAGTTCGAGACTTTTTATAAGCAAATTTATAAAAATTAAATAAAATTTTTAATGCATAAAATAATATATTTATTTAAGAGGTTAGTGTTGTGTTATTCTTTGTCTTTCTTTTCTATGGCCTGCGGTTGGCATTCAGTATCATTTGCTTCTCTAAATCCTTCTACTTGTTCTTTTACGTCCATGTCATTTCCAATGTTTCCTCTGTACTCAAGTGATATAATTTCAAGCGTTTTCTCTTCAATACCGTCGATTGAATGTATTTTCCTATCGAAAGAGTTATATTTAATTCTTTAAGATAATTTCTGTGATACTTAGTTACCACACCGCTCCATCTCATGATATAAGGTATTATTTTAGTCTTTGCTTTGTATAACAAGACTAATTCATTCGCCAAGAGTTAAAAAATAAAAAATAATATATCATCGATATATACTTCTATATATTAAACATTATTTACAAATTTATTTACTAGTTTCCTTACATTTATCCAGAACTGCCGCTTCCACTGCTGCTTCCACTGCCGCTTCCACTAGCGCTTTGAATGCCACTGAAAAAATTGCTGAATATATCTCTTGGTACATCCATTGGCTGTGCTTTATAAATACATACACCTAAACCGATTATAAATGCCAGAACAAGCAAAGTTGGAATAATTCTGCTCTTCTCTTTTTCGTTTCCATCTTTTCTTATTAGATTTAATATAGAGTAAAAAGTAACAGCTATCAGCATGCTCAATCCCAATGCATTATGATTATACCATGCTAATACTACACCTGTTATTCCAATAAACAGCGATCCAATACTAACTATATAATCATTCATTATAATCTTATTTTTTTTAACAATTAAATCAAAAATATAGAATACAAAAGTGGAAACCGTTAAATTGATGATAATGGGTGACAATTTCAAAGCAGCAGTTGGCACAGCGGTGAAAGATGAAACCACAAAATATGCACATGTTATAATACTAATCATAGATAATGCTATAGGATATAAATATTCCCATGTACTCGTCTTATCAGATATATTTTCATATTTATCATAAATATCATACAAACGGAAGATAGCTTTTATAGCCACTGTAATAGCTCCTACAATTTTTAACCCAGAAAGAGCAAAGTTACTGTTTAATAAATTTGGAAATATTGACATAGCAAATATTAATACGACCATAGTAAGAGCACACCCATTCTCAATAAAAGATTTTGTTTTATTTGATAAATAGAAATCCTCTGAAGTATTTGTTTCTCGATTCTTTTTGATAGTTGGATTATTCATTGATTTTTGAAATGCCGTTTGTATTTATACTTATGAATTAATACTAATTTGGATATATAAAATTAAATAATAAACCTTAATTTTATATAATTAATATTTGCATTGAGATCCAGAATATAATGATATTTATGCGGTGAATGTTCATATCCATTATATAAATTTATATTTATAATTATTTATTTCTATAAAAGAAAATTGCTCAAATATTTAATTGATACTATTTTACTTTTCATGGAATTATTTGATACTTTTTATATGTTAGAATTGCACATACAATCATAAAAGTATATCTTGTTATAAAGAACAACGAAAATAATATAAATTTAAAATGAATTAAAATGGAAATAAACAGGTTATTTGTTGTATTTAGTATAGAGTTTAAAAATTTAAAACTTTGCCTTTTTATTAAATGAAAAATATTAATCATTCCAGATGGATTGTAATTATAATTAAAATGCCATTCATATCTTGTATTACTTATCACAAATCACTTTCTTAAGTTAAAGGATTAATAAAATGATGTCTTTTTAAAAATGGTGCTATATTAGAAATACGGATCGATGTGTTATGTTTTCAGTCCATTGATTAACATTGTTAACCAAAAATGCATTGCTTTGCCTTATAAAATCTTTGAGCTTTTGCTTTAATTTATTCCACAGAATATCTGCAATATGCAATATTGGATCAAATTCTCCAGTAAAATCCATTCTGTTTATAGGGTTAATTCCTTAACGAGATTTAATATTGATCACCCTATGATTTTTTAAAAAAAAGTCGATTATAATAAAATAATTTTCATAACTATCTTCGAATTGTATAAATGATATGCGTCATATAAATTATTTAAAAAATAATCTTGTAATATGGCTAAGTCTTTAATTACATTTACTAGATTAATATAAATGATCTTATCTGGAAGATAATGATAATAAAGATAGAATAGCAATTAAAAATACATGGTTTATTAGATATATAAAACAGTGTTGAAAAAATATTTTATTATTGAATTTCTTATACAATAGTTCTTTTATATATCAAAAGTAAGAAATAAGAAAAAATAAGGCTTATTATAATAAAAAGAAAAATAGTAATACAATAATTAAATAACATAAATGGAATTCAACTAAATATAACACATGACCGAACGTATATAGGCAACTTAATTTAGGGTGAACAAATAATAGGAAACCATTTGAATATAATTATCAAAAGATTTGAATGAAAATGCTAACAAATAAATATGAAAACTATTATAAATCGGGTTTTTAATTAGATAAATACGTTTTTTAATATCATATCTTTCAACATATACGAAGTATTTATCATAATAGGTTAAATGATAAAAATCTTAAGATCGGTTTTTATAACACTACTGCCTTAATTTTGAAATTATTTACGCTCAATATTACTCTTATTGATAAATTATATTATCATTTTTAATTAAAGGTTATTATTATGTTCTTTATCTTTCTTTTCGATGGCATGCGGTTGGCATCCAGTGGCACTTGCTTCTCCGAATCTTTTCACAGCATCTTCTACTCGATCTCTTACGTCCATGTCATCCTCAATGCTTCTTCTGTACTCAAGTGATATGGTTTCAAGCGTTTTCTTCAGTACCGTCAATTGAATGTATGCCTCTATCGTAAGTGTTATATTTAATTCCTTAAGATAATTCCTGTGGTACTTGGTTACCACACCATCCCATGCCATAACATAAGGTATTATTTTAGTTTTTGCTTTGTATAGCTAGCATAATTCATTCTTCAAGATGTTGTATTTACTCTTTTTCTTTTTTTTAAAATGAACCTCATCTTGACTCGTTATACCAACTTCATCTAATATAATTTCATTCTCCTTCTTATCGTAAATAAATATATCTGGTCTATTATTTTTTACTAGGATATCAATCCTTATCCTTGTATTGACCCGAATTTCGGCTCTATCATTTTCCATGACCTTCTGGACTGGATGAGATCGTTTTTTTATAATTTTTAAAGTCGTATTTATTTGCAAGTAGAGGATGAATACACCTAAGTACCTCATTATGTCTTCGCGTATAGTCATGTCCCAGCATTCGATCACAACCTGCCGCCAGATGGTCGATCAACATTTAGGCTTTACCATAATGCTGGCATTGTAAAGCATCGTCTCTCCAAAAAACGTTTCTATCTTGGATATAGCAATAAATTCCTTCAGCACGAAGATTAATATTCCCATATTTCATCCAAGTAGAAAAGTCTTTTAAACTAACAAGCTGATTTAAGCGGGCCCTATTGACTTTTCGTAAAATTTTTTCTTATTAATTTCGTCATAAAAGAGCTCACGCTGAGCCTTCAAAAGACTCTTGGCAGAAACGTCTGTCAAGGAGTATTTCGACCTGAGGTATTGGTATATAAGAGAGAGGTGGATCTTAGTTTGCTCTTCAGCTTTCAAAATTGATGCTCGCCTTGATGAAATATTTTATATTTTTCAGCGTATATAGTAATTGAAGAAGCATAAACTCACTTTATATCTCCACAGAATGGAGACCTTTTCCCATTTCTGTTCGGGGAAGATATAACCTTTCTTTACACCCAGGCTTTAAGTGTACCTTATGTTTAATGAGAGTTTGGCGTATTTCATGATCAAGCTTTAAGAAGTCAGCAGGTTCGAGGTGTTGTAGTCCAATGTGATAATTGACAAGAGAAATGGCATGCTCGTTTATTGCTTTAAATTAATTTTTTGAGGTGAGGTTAGATTCACACAGCCTATTCACTCTTGCCAGTAGCTCACATCTTACCTCCTCGAATGATTCTCGCATAATATTGCTACTATGATCCTCTATTATACCTAAATATTTATATACTTCAGTACTATCAAGGAAAGTAGCAGTGTGTTAGTCAAAAAACACTTTTAATTATTAATATTAAATTATAAATATTTCTATTATTATAGCTGAAATCCATGTCGACACAAGGATAAGAACAGATATCTTAATAAATCATAAACGACCCGACATATTTGTCTATTATAAAACAATAAATGGAATTATTGTAATAGAGGTTGGTATCACAATTCAAGATTACCTACAAATTGTTGAAACCTAAAAAAAGGTATGACTCCTAGCAAACGAATTAAACTCGTTATATAAGGCAAAAACGAAAATAATACCTTATGTCATGATGTGGGACAGGATAGTGATTATATAACACAGAAGTTATTTATATGAGTTAAATTAATTTTTCACTATTGAAGCATACATTCAATTTACAGTATTGAAAAAAGCACTTGTAACCATATTTTTTGGAGTTCAGGATGAACGTTATAGATGGATATGATATAACAAATAAAATCGAGAAGGCAGATGAGAGCTTAAAGATACGAGTGAAGATGGTTACCTACCGCAAGCAAGTGAAAAAAAAAATTGATAGCAATAAAATATAGCTTTCTATTGAATAAATTTAAAACTTATTTTCTACTATGCTAAAAAATTATTTTACCTAGTATCATGTTTGGCATGCATTTATTTTTAATAACACTAAGTAAAAATATTGTTTATTAGCAAATAAAGCAAAATAAATTATATAATTTTTATTTTCATATTTATAAAGTCATTTCTTAATATTTTATAATTAATTTTCATTTGAAGCAGCAAATGCTGATAAAATATTTTGAATTAACACATTTACAAGAAATATATTTATTACTAAGTCGATTATTAAAAAAATAAGTTATAAAATATTAAGAAATGACATTTCAAGCAAAATAATAATAAATATTTAATAAATTAAATATGAAGGTAATTATATAAAGATTTATAGCTAATATTATATATATTTACCATATTAAAAATACCTTTATTAGTAATTTTACGAGTAATTTGTATTTAGTATTTTAATTTTCATATTCACTGTTATTAGATACTTTTAGTTAAAAAAATATACTTTATAAGTATTTTAATAATTAATCTTTATTATTAAATATAATGATAAATACATCAAATATTTTTTTTAGGAAATAGTATGATGATTAAACAAAACAAAAAACGACAAATGAAAGTAAGGAAGATATCAAAAAAAAACTTAAGGATTTAAATGGGAAGACTGGTTACTATAGGTAAATTTGAACAAAAAAAATAAATTTATTTTAAATAAATAATTTGGCTGATGTTATTTTATATCATAAATTTTCAAAAAAGATATGTATTTACAATATACAGAATTTACTTTATAATTTTTTTTAAATTTCAAAATTATAATTTTATTTAGTTTTACAAAACATATTATCTTTATAATTCTTATACTATTTTTTGAAAACTTAATAATTAATGATATCACTTCTTGTTTTATATCGTTATCTAAATAACATTGTATTTTTATTATTTATTTCCAAAGCACAAGCAATATCTTTTAATTACTTTATATAAATGCTATAATATATATTTACTGTTTTCAATAATGAAAATTTTCATCATAGCTTTTAATATAAAAACTATAAATCGATTTCTTATATACAAAGATAATTAATTCTCATCTAACTTATAAGCATACATTACATTAGTTTCAATACATTCACATTCTATTTTTATAAAAAGAACTAGTAATAATATTTTATTTATAAAATAGCGCTCTTTTAGTATAAAAATGAAATAAAAAATTTATTTTTTTATCAAAAACAGTTACAACATATGACATTACTACTTGAAGTAATTTTAGTTAAGGTGATAGATAGTTTTAAATAATATAAGTTGCATTTCACTAACGATTTCAATATCTATTTACCAATTCATTCATTGTACTCATCTATCTTTGTATTTATTTGAATAATACTTTTAAGTGTTTTTCTAATACATTAATTATTACTTAAAACAATTTATATTCATTTCCATCCTTAATAAAAATAATTATTGTGTTTTAATACACCATGCCATAATTTCAATGTGAATATAAATTAGTTGGTTCACTAATATTTAAATATTTACTATCTTGCTGATACGATTAGATTAAAGATAATTAGTATATAAATTACGATACATTTGTATCAAAATGTTTTTGATTAAACCAATAATTAAATTATTCCAAAGACTTATTTTGATCAAACTTTGAAATATTTCAAATTGAATCATATCATTTAAGAAAATTTTGCTTATAGAATTATTTATATGGACTTTTCCCTATATAGATTGTTTCAACCAATTAAATATCAGATTAAAATTGACCCGTGGCAATTCATGGATAAAAAAATTGAAGATCTGATTCAAAAAGGATACTTCGCATCCACCGAAATAAACAGATACGGGTACGGCACATTTTTACAAGCCAAAAGACCCCAAACCCATGCAACTGGACTTATGCAGCAAGCTTATAGTACTAAAAAAGAAGCAGATATAAAATTTAAAGACAATAGAATAAAAGGAATTAAAATTTATATTGAGAGTATGTTTTTGTATCTAAAAGCATTTATAGAGTTAGAAAAAGAAAAATCAAAAGAAGAAGCGATGAGAGGATGGCAAGGATTCTGTAAATTTATTCAAAGCGTTATATTATTAGTTGATCGAAAAGAAGAAGCGCATTTTTTCCACCTATTTCAATACATGTATTTCAATGTAAAATTCCATTGTTTAATTCTTGAAAGTGCCATCATATCTAAAAGCATTGATGGAGGTGATAGTACTCCAAATATAGCACATTTTGTTAAGGAATTTGCATCTTTGAATCAAATATTCGAATTTTGCAAAGTCGAAGAATTTGTGATTGTTAAAGTAGAAAAGCTAGAAGAGTATATTAAAAGTAATTTAAGAATTAAAGTTGAATAAATAAAATGGTGTATACGAATAAATATATTCTTCTATTTTATATTTTCAATATAAAGTGTTTCTCTTTATTATCAAAATATTTTAGTTCAAGACTTTTATTAATTAATATTTTAATTTCTAACAGCAAATGCAATTTATAAATTTAATGGATGGTAATTTAGTAACTTATTCTACATTTTTTGTGATACAACATATTTGTATTTATATATATTTAATCCTTATTTTTTAAATATTATAGAAGTTTTTATAACATAGTAGATTGAAGATTACTTATAGCGTTATATCAAGTTCTATTACAAAATCTCAAAAGATATAAACATTACAACATACCATGCATGTATTTAATTTAGTTATTACTTTATTTAATGAATCTTACTCAGTTTCAAAAATATTATATTTCTCCTTCTTGCTACATTTTATAATTTGAGAATGATAATGAGTTTTACTTTTATCAAAATAATCTCTTTTTAATTTAACATATTTACTATTACCAGTAATCATATCGCTTTATTTAAACAAAAATTTTTACGATTTATGATTCCTTGGCTATACTCTAGAGGCCCTTTATATATGGAATAAAATTTCTGACCCAGTGCAGCAACGGTATCAATTGAGACAATAATTTCCTCTTAGATATTCATACTGCTGTTAGTCGAAGCCCATACCGTCTATCGTAGCCTATTCAATCTTGCAAGCAAGACAGAGTACCTGTAGCCCGGTATTTTTGGCATCAAACCAGGACACTTTTATCATCCTAGTGTCACTCGTAAGCGTCCATATTTAGCCGTGCAGCTGACTTACCCGGAGTCCCCTACTGCAGACATTCCAATATAAGCGGAACGTCTGCGTCTTGCCTTGTTTGTTCTAGGCGCGGGCCTGTTTTTATGTTTTCGTATTCATTGTTTTTCCAAATGCGCTTCCTTTGCTCTAAATAGAGCTCAAGATATTTTCGTGAGTTGTCAATTTGGTAATGAGTGTATTAACCAAATACATCATATGTGTGAAACTTGATAGCTTTTTAACTAACCACTGAAAAGAAATGAAGAAAATTGGAAAGTTGGCCATCTTTAGAACACGCACACATCATAGACAGCTTTTGAATTTGTATTCCAAGTTTGTACTTGTCTAGCAGCTTCTTACACCTCAAAACTACTAGTAAATTCCCGTCCTACCAGTAATTATAATATAAAAAAAATAAATATTATTAGTCTTATATCACCATATAACTTGAATACAGATGAAGAATTGAGGATGGCAGAAACGTAAAAGCTTGAGTAGAAGAGGCTGTAGAAAGATTCGGAGAATCGAGTGCCACTGAATTTCAATTGCAGGACATGCAAAAGAAGGATAAAAAACAACACAGCACTAACTCTTTAAATAAATTATTCTTATATCTAATCTGATTATAATTAATATGTTTTATATTGAATGACGTCCGAAATGACGTTAAACTAGGACGAGAATTTACTAATGGTTTTGGGTGTCAGAGGCTGCTGGACAAGTGCAACTTGGAATTCAAATCCAAAACTGTCTATCCATGTGTGTGTTTTGTAGATGGTCAACTTACCAATTTTCTTCATTCCTCTTCAGAGGTGGGAGTTTTAGAGGTTTGTTTAAAAGCCATCAAGCTTCACACATATATGGCATTTGGTTGATGCACCTATTACCAAATTGACAACTCACGAAAATATCCTGAGCTCTATCTAGAGTAAAGGGGTGCATCTATAAAAACAATGAATATGAAAATATAAAAACAGACTAGTGCCTAGATTAAACCAAGGCAACAAGCAGACGTTCCGCTTATATTGGAATGTCTGCAGTAGGGGGACTCCGAGTAAGTAAGCTGCACGGCTAAATATGGACGCTTACGAGTGACACTAGGATGATAAAAGTGTCCTGGTTTGATGCCAAAAATACCGGGCTACAGGTACTCTGTCTTGCTTGCAAGATTGAATAGGCTACAATAGACGGTATGGGCTTTGACTAACAGCGGTATGAGTACCTAAGGGGAAAAGATTGTCTCAATTGAGACAGTTGCTGCACTGGGTCAAGAACCTCACAGATTATTCCATATATAAAAAGAGCCTCTAGAGTATAGCCAAGGAATCATAAATCGTGAAGGATTTCGTTTAAATAAAGGAAATATAAACTTTAGTTTCATATATTTTTATAATAAATTTATTAAAGTTTTACAAAATTAAAATTTTATAAAAAATACTACAGTCCAATGTTTTTATCACAACTTCTTATTTTAATTCTTGATGCATTTATTATACTTCTTTCATTTTTAAATTGAAGATAGCTTTAAAAACGTGTTTTATGGTATATAAATTATATTCTCACTTTCTCTCATTAAATAATCCTTATTAATCAAAACATCGACTACTTTTATTACTTGATTTACACCATCAGTAAGATATTCTTCTAATCCTGAGCTAATCATTTCTTCATATATCATTTCGATAGTTGAGGATTTGGCCTTTTTCATATATCTCATAACATTTGCTTCAAGTATATTTATTTTACAGCCCACACCCAGTTTGCTATCATCTATTATTGGTACTTCATACTTATCCTCAAAAACATCCATACTCTCAGATATATCATTGTTAATAAAATATTTTCCATCCTTTCTATAAATTAATTTTTTTGATTCTAGCCATAAAAGCTTCTCTATTAAATTATCATCTTTTGTCAAAGACATCAAAATCTCCTCTTCATTTTCCTCCTCCAAAAATAAGAGCAATGATGCTTTATCTGTGCTAAGTCGTATATCAAAGCCATTTATCGTAATTATAATTGGAGATACTGACAAGCACAAGCTTATTAAAGACTTTGGATATTTAATTTTGCTTATTTCTTCAATTTGAATTTTTGATTCTTCAAGTAGTGGATGAAGCACTAAATTTTCGGATTCGAGATTCCACAATCCTTTGGTGAGCCTTTTGACAGTTATGTCTTCTCCTATTTTAAATGTATTTGTTATATCTTTAATACTGCGCTTTCCTTTTATAATACATTCATAAGGAGCAATATTTTTTAACTCATTGAGTAATTTCTTTTCTTCTTCTTTATCTGATTGGTCAAATAAAAGCCTTTTTTGCTGGGATGTTATGAGTTGATCATATATATTTATATCTAGAGTAGAAGCGAATGATAAAAATGTATCTATTTTTCCATTCTTTTCTTTTATAACTCTATCGATTTCTTTATCGAATACATTAATAATATGTTCTCGTGTAAAAATTTCCTCGTTCTTTTTATCAATTACAAAATTTTTAAATTTTTGAAAAAAAGCGGTTCGTATTCTTGGGTCATCTTTAAAGCTTTGTTCTATCTGCTGCGAAAAGAATTTAAAAGCACTAGAAACCTCTTCGAATGTTTTACATCTGCTAAGCACACCATCCATAAATTGCTGGTAGCGTTGAAATAATCGTAGTATATGTCCTCCTCCGCAAAGCTCCAGAATACGAATAACACTATATGCATCCTTTTTTGCCTTGATACGTTCCATCGCATAGCGTACCATTTCATCTGCACGACTCGTACACCCAGCTACTAATTTAGAACATGTTTTATCTAATCGGTTAGGATCGAGATCAAATATTTTTATGCAACGAATTAGTTCGTTATTTATGCAACTGACAATTTCTTTTATGCAATCGATTTTTTTTAATTTCTCTTTAAATTCTAAAATATAAAGCTTTATTAGATGATCATATCTGGGCATTTCATCACTATAAGCGAGAAGCTTCCTATAAAACTGAATAGCATAGGCAAGTTCAGACAATGAATCATCATCTCCATTTCTGGATATTTCGACTCCAAAAAGAAGCATTTTAAGAAGTGTTTGCTCAACTCTTTCAATATAATTGCGATAGTAAAAAGAGTACATTAATGTCTCAATATCCTGAACATAAGTATCTCTACGCTCTATACTTACTTGTATAAAATAACGTTCAAGATAGCTATACATTTTAGAAATGAGAGAAAGAGACAATTCAAATAACTTTGATTGTGCAACAAAATCATTTACAGAGCAGGCTATTTGGCATTCCGTAGTGTAATTATTTATTACGTCATGAAGAAGATCATAAACAGGCCTTCCACGTATTTCATAGTCAGATGTTATTACTGTGCAATATTCATATATGATGTTATATCCTTGTATGAATTCTATAGATGTCAAATCTGATGGACTTTTTAGGATTTTCTGTGTAATTTTTGAAAGCGGAATTTTAAGAGAATCATTCATGGATGGGTTTATGAAATTGAAAGAGTTAGAAAATTCGAAACTTGTTTTATAAATCAGCCAGAAATATGTGATTTTGATTGAATTAATTAAGCCCTAATAAATAAGTTATAGGGCGTCACCAGAAAAAAAAACAGAGTGGGAACTATAAATTCTTGATCTAAGTAAATCAGTAAGTAAAATACATTTAAATAGAAAATATTATATTTCTATTCAAGCTTCATATTACATCTTTCTTTATCTTTTATCATTATAATCTTTCTTTCTGTACTATCTTTATATGTCTATTTCATCGAACAGGCTTTGTTTAACCTCATTTATATATAGTTATATTTGTATTATCACAATCCTTGCTGTAATTTGTTTTAAATCCAGAATAAGAACTGATATTTTGGTTCAAAAAATGCACCGGACATATTTATTTACGATAAGAGAATAAATAAAACAATTTAAGTCGGAGTTATTGACAATTACCAGATAATTGAGACGTAGAAGAAAAAAGATATTACATTTTGGATAATGAGCTTAAATTACTTTATAAAGCTAAAACTAAAATTATATTTTAGATTATGGGACGGGATAGTCACGAAGTTGCACAAAGATTATTTAAAGTAATATAACATTACATCAACTATCGAGACATATATACATTCCATAGTATTATAGAAAACCTTAAAGATCATCTCATTAGAATTTCGGTGAAGGATCGAAAATAGCATGATAATAAATAGTAAAATATAGAAGCGATAGATAGACTTGAGATGTTAATATTGATGGATGCTTATTATAATATATCATAAACGTTTATACTTTTATTATAAGTTTAATTATTTTAATTAAATATCGATTTTGATAATTTTTTAGCTTTAGCATTTAATAGTATTCTTCTAATCTAACTAACCTTTACAAACTTTATAATTATATCCAAGGATCAAGTTACGAAAGATGTGTGTAGTTGTGCTAAAGCGAAAGGTTAAGAAATATAATAAATTAAAGTTATTTTGAATAATAAACTTAATACTGTCATATGCTTGAGTAATTAGATTTGGATGTAATATTATCGATTATAAATATTGCATTTAATAAATAACTTTTAAAATATTCAATTACTTATATCGTTCCATATCATAACTAAAAAGGTATAGCAATACATGCATTGAACTAATTGAAAATTTTTTCATCTTATCTCGTTCATACAATTTAGGAATTATATTGGTTTTTTTAATCGTCTCTACAAAATTTATTTTTCTTTTCTTTTTATCTCTTTAATTATCTGTATTTCTCTTCTCATCGATCAACCAGTATTTTAGCTCTTTCATTTTCTATTATTTAGAAACTAAAGTATTTGATATAAGATTTTATTTCATTATTTGATACTTATGTTATTTATTATTTATTTATTTTATTATTTTAATTGTTTCTATTCCATTTTTGATGCTATTTTTATTCTCATAAATACATTTCCTTCAATGGTTTTAATGTAATTTATTGCATGTTTAAATTTATATTATTAATCCAAATATTATAAATAATTAATAACGTTATTCATTGCTTTTTATCTGTTTTGCAAATTATTCAATTGGTTGTTATAAGTGTCATTCTTTCTCTATACACTTTACCAATATATAACTTATTGTATTACTTAAATTTTATTATATATAAAAATCAGATTACATTTTAACATAATATCATCTTTTATATTGGAAAATAATACACACTGCACACTTAAAATAAACATTTTGTTATGTATATATTTACTTATTTTCTTAAAATATATTTTATTTAAAAATTAATTTTCAGCTTTTATTGCTTTTAACTTCTCCTCAATCCTCTTCTTACGCTCTTCCAATGATAGCTTAGGAACCTTAAATTTCTTAAATTGCGAATAATCAAATTTCTTATCTTTTTTCTCAGGCATTGGATTACTCCTGATCGACTTAAATGCATTTTCATACAAAGATTCGATCTTTTCGGGCTGAATTCCTTTCTTAATATACTCAGAAAATTGTTTCTTGTATTTCTCGGGATCTTCTTCCCTTAATGTAGCCATATAATCTGCTACATTTTTGCCAAAAATACGATCTCGCATTTCCTGCTCGTTATAATTTTCTTCGTCTTCTTTATTATATCCGTAAAATTTAGAAGGCGAATGAGGAATGTGAATGCCACCATCACTAGCTCCTTTCATAGCTGCAAATACTCGCGCACCCTTACTAGATCTAGCCAATCCAATATCCAAAAAGCACTTATATGCCCTTGGCTCGTCTTCCACATCCTCAACCACTTCATATGCTCCACTGATTTCCTCATTTCCCACATAAATCTTATCAAGCTTTAGTAGAGTCAATGCTCGCCTAGCACAAAGAAGACCTGTTGCATATGCAGCTGAGTAATTCTTGAGACCAAAGTTAATACCATGCTTGGCTAACTCAGTGGAATCAGCATATGCAACAACTCGATCACCTTCTACATGTGCCTTGACTATTTGGCATATAACCTTTGAGTTGGTGATACGCACTACGAAGCGCGATTTAAGGGCACCATACTTGTTGCAGTCTTGCTTGATTAATGCACGGCGTTGCTTGTAGTCAGTTTTTCCTTCCCTGCGTCTTCGAAATTTCACTTGATAACGTTTGAAGTATGATCGTTTCATTTGTTTGATTGCCTAAAATTGGTTTTTATCTTTCACTTACCATTTTAAAGGGGTAGTTTTTTTTATTTTCTTAACGGTTTTAAAATTAAAAAAACTTTCTTATTCATTAAAAAAGTATTTTAAATTGTAAATTTACAAATATGATGAATAATAATGGCAATGATATAACTTGAAAATAATAAATCTTTTTTTAATTCAAATATATTAGACGATGTAATAAAAACATTGATCACAGGAAATTTTGCTATGTAGTATGCGATAAACTGTTTCATAATACTTCAGTAAATCCAGAATGCTAAATTAGTTATAATGAAAAAGTAAAAAAATGATAAAAAACAATATCATTTTATATAAAAAGAGTAAATTCACAATTAATTGCTATCATCATAAGATTTAATAATATATGAAAAGTTAATAATCACGTATTGATTGTTTACTTTGAATTGCTATTTTAGTACCGTGTCACTAACCAATACATGTAAATTGGCATCATATATTTTCATGATTTTATTTTTATATATGATTCGATTATTTAAATTAAAAAATTTAAATTATAAATAAATGTAATTATATGATCACTGTTAAGCCAAAAAGTCAATCGACCATCTGGCAACAAGTTGTGATCGAATGCTGGGACATGACTATACGCGAAGGTATAATGAGGTACTTAGGTGTATTCACCTTCTACTTGCGAATAAATACTGCTTTAAAAAATTAAAAAAACTACAAACTCATTCAGTCCAGGAGGTCATGGAAAATGAAAGAGCCGAAATTCGAGTAGATACAAGGATAAGAACTGATATACTAATTAAAAATAATAGACCAGATATATTTATTTACGATAAGAAGGATAATGAAATTATATTGGTTGAAGTTGGTATAACGAGCCAAGATAATCTCCAAATTGTTGAAACGGAAGAGAAGAGGAAATACGACCATTAGACGAACGAATTAGGATTGCCATACAAATCAAAAACTAAAATAATACCTTATGTTATGACATGGGACGGTGTGGTAACCAAGTACCACAGGAATTATCTTAAAGAAGAAATATACTACCTACGATAGAGGCTTACATCAAGCGATGATACTGAAGAAAACGCTTGAAACCATATCACTTGAGTACAGAAGAAGCATTGAAGATGGCATAGACGTAAGAGACCGAGTAGAAGATGCTGTGAAAAGATTCGGAGAAGCAAGTGCCACTAGATGCCAATCGAAGGCCATCGAAAAGAAAGATAAAGACAAAGAATAACATTAACCCTTAAATAAAAAAGTTGTTATGATCATGGTTTATAAATAGTAATTTTTATTTTACCGACTCAATATACACTTTAGCTAATTGAAAATAGCAATCTTTTTTATTGTTATGTTCAGAAATTTCTTTATTTTTTTTCTTTATATGTCCATTTATTTTGTCCGAAATGACGTTAAACTAGGACGAGAATTTACTAGTAGTTTTGGGTGGCAGAAGCTGCTGGACGAGTACAAACTTGGAATTCAAGTCCAAAACTGTCTATCCATGTGTGTGTTTTGTAGATGGCCAACTTACCAATTTTCTTCATTCCTTTTCAGAGGTGGGAGTTTTAGAGGTTTGTTTAAAAGCCATCAAGTTTCACACATATATGGCATCTGGCTAATGCACCCATTACCAAATTGACAACTCACGAAAATATCCTAAGCTCTATCTAGAGCAAAGGAGGCGCATCTGGAAAAACAATGAATATAGAAATATAAAAACAGACCCCGCGCCTAGATTAAGCCAAGGCAACACGCAGACGTTCCGCTTATATTGGAATGTCTGCAGTAGGGGGACTCCGGGTAAGTCAGCTGCACGGCTCAATATGGACGCTTACGAGTGACACTAGGATGATAAAAGTGCTCTGGTTTGATGCCAAAAGTACCGGGCTACAGGTACCCTGCCTTGCTTGCAAGGTCGATCCGGCTCCGATAGACGGTATGGGCTTTGACTAACAGCGGTATGAGTACCTAAGGGGAAAAGATTGTCTTAATTGAGACAGTTGCTGCACTGGGTCAAGAACCTCACAGATTATTCCATATATAAAAAGAGCCTCTAGAGTATAGCCAAGGAATCATAAATAGTGAAGGCTTCGTTTAAATAAATTATTCAGTTTTATTTTTATAATATTTATTTAATAAGTCCTATTATATATATTAGTATGCTATTAAATTTGTTACAATACCCCAAAATAAAACACTTTGTAATATGTGTAGAATATAAAAAACTTTTTATATTCATATTTGATTCGTTAAACTACTTTATACTAGGTCGATAAATTACTAGTAGTTTTTAGTGTTAGAAGCTGCTGCACAAGTACAAATTTGAAATTTGAGTTCAAACCTGTAGATCTATGAATGAGTTTTGTAAATAGCCAACTTACCCTTTCATTTTTTTTGTGAAAAAAAGTTGAAAATTAATAAAAAACCATTAAGCTTCACATATGTATGACATTTGGTTACTGTACCCAATGCTAAGTAGGTAAACCACGAAAATATCCTGAGCTCTATTTAGAGCAAAGGAGGTACATTTGGAGAAACAAAACAATATGAAAACAGATCCGCGCTTAGACTAAACCAAGACAACGCCCAGGCATAACTTATAATTGGAATGTCTGCAGTAGGGTGACTCCGGGTAACTCAGCTGCACAGTTTTATACGGATATATACACTGGGATAATAAAAGTGCCGTGGTTGATACCAAAAATACCAAACTATAGGCACCCCGCCTGACTTGCAAGGTCGATCCAACTCCGATAGACGGTATGGGCTTTGACTATTGGCAGTATGAGTATTTAAGGTGAAAATTTTGCTTCAATTGAGACAGTCACTGCACTGGGTCAATAATTTCATTTCATATATAAACAAAGCCTTTGGAGTATAGCCAAGTTATCATTAATGTGAATGGTTTCGCTTAAATAAAGCGAGTTGAATTATCTGATATTAAATTTACTTGGTTTTGTAAATATATTTTAAGTTTTAATAATTACTATTCCAATGTATCGCAATCTTTTTTTAAAACTGTATGGAAAAGGCCTTAAACTCACGGGTATTTTTTGCTGACTTATATTATTAATGTGATATAACTAGTATTATTCTTAAGACATACGTGAATAGCTTTATAACGCATATCTCTTCATTATTATTACAGTCCAATACTCTAAAATACTATTATAATTCGATAAACAAAAAATATAATCAAACAAGACACTATTACATTAAATGTTGCTTTTATTTAAAAAATTCATATTAGATTAATAACAGAAATATAAAATATTTTCACTTTAATAATTTTTTTAATATTTCGTACTAGTAAGCAACCAATTCAGAACAGGTTGCAAATCTTCATCATTATAATTTTCGACAGGAAAAACACGGACATGAGAATATTCGTCCTGTTCTAGCCTAGATATACGCTCAACACTATTTGTTAATACATTAGATTTATAGACACATATGATGGCCATGGGTGTAGAATAAACGTGATTTCTTATTTTATCAATTACTTTCAAGTGATTTATGATATTTTCTATTTCTGATTCATTGCCCATATCAGCAATATATATTAACCCATTTCCGTGATAAATGCACCTACTTATATCCAGCCCTTTTAATTCTCCAGTATATACGATATTAACATTGCAATCATTAATATTTATTGTTTTTTCATCATATAATTTTTTCCTTGTAATGTTTGGGTTTGATTTTGTTACTGTACAAAAAAATTTGAATTTTTCTTCACTGTTTAGTCCTAGTAGAATAATGTGAAAAGGAGTTATATTGTTTTGATATGAACAGATATTTCCCATGGCCAAAAAATATTTGAAAAATAAAAAACATTAAATTTTGTTTGTATAATTATAACACTATCTAATAAAGTTTCTTTTTGTTTCTATTTATAATATGGAAAAGAATTTTTAGATGGAAAAACAATATAATATATAAATTATAAAAAATTATTTTTAAAAGGAGTATGATAGTATCAAAACGAAAGTTATTATTAAATATGAATTTAAGATTTTTCTAATATTATAAATTAATACACTTAAAAAAGAAATCAACATTCGTCAAATAATATAAAAATATAATATCGAATATTTTATATACTAAATTGTATTTAAGATTTATGTATTTCGAAACCATAAGCAATATAATATTATAAAAAATAGAACAATGTTTAAAAATTGATTGTCAAATACAACATAGTAGTATATTGATAAATGATATTATTTAACATATGGTTGTATGCTAGGTTATGTTTATTAAAAAATATAAATAAGAAAAGATGATATTAATAAAAGAAACAAAATTTAAGACATAAATTTATTTTAATTACAATTTAAGAGCATTCATTTGTTATAATATAAATCGAAGAAATAAAATTATTAATAATTTAATTTTATAAAAGTATTATATTCAGCAAAGATTATACAAATACATTAGGGTATGTATAAACGGACTTTAAAAGTTAGAGTTTATAATACATTCATTGAACATCGAATGTAAATATAAAATGTTCATAACAAAGAAGATAAATATATCGAATTTATAAATACCTATATCAATATATCTTTATCCTCCTTTCTTCAATCAATCTTTCATCAGAAATTAGCATATTATTACCCCTTATTATTACCCACCAATAACACTTCAAACCTGTGTTTTGGTTTTTATATTTGCATTCAGGAAACCCCTACTTTATGCAACGTGATTACAAAATAAAACTTCTTGATGATGATAACAAGGTGGTGAATGAATTGAAGGGATCGAAGGAAGGAATAACTATAGGAAGAGATTTGCTATGTGATATCAGAATTCAACTCCCATCTGTCAAAGAAAAGCACGCATTTGTGGATGTAAAGGAAAAAAATGTGCATGCTTATGGAAATGATGTATTTGTAAATGAAGAATATGTACAGGAAAATACAAGTAAGAATTTTCATATTGGAGATATCATAAAAGTGAAAGGAAGAAAATTCATGGTTTCTATGGAGCCAGAAACAGTAACTTCTAAAAAAGAGTCAATACCATCACTACAGAAAGAGAAATCTCAAACATCTCCTAAGAAAAAAACGCCACAAGTATCTCCTAAGAAGTCATCTGCTCGTACCTCTCCTAAAAAAGTTGCTTCTGGAATAGAAACGAGAGGTGTAGATCTGAAAACAACAGAAGGAGCAATTAAGGGTGAAACTCTGGGAATAGGACAAGAAAGTTTAGAATTGCATGATAAACATTTGGAAGTGCAAGTGAATCCAAATACTGAGCCAGCAAATGAAAGCGAAATAAAAGAAACACTCCCAGTGGTAGTTTCTGATGAAGTAAAAGGGAAAGAAAATTTGGAAAAATTAAAACAAGAGAGTAGTAAAAGGCAAGAACCTATAATAAATGATAATGTAGCAACACCAGAGAGCTTATTACCATCCGATGTAAATTCTGATACAATGATGAATAGTTCAGCATTTAATGAACTAATTAATCCTGTGCTTCCACCTTTAAGCACAACTAATGAAGAAATACAAGAAAGAATTATTGAAAGAACAGAAACAATTGAGGAAGAAATAAGAGAAACCGTAGAAATAACAGGGACTGCATTGGATATTCCAATAACAAAAAGTATTTTAAATCAACCTAAAAGAGATTTGAGAGAGTCGATTTTGGAAAAGAATTTGCTTAAAACTGCGAGTGAAATAATTCAAAGTCAAAAAGAAGAGGAAGAATCAATAGTCGATGATATTAAGAAAGACATCATGGACAATATCAAGGAGGAATTAATTGATGAGGTCGAAGGAGAAGTGATGGAGAGAGTAGAAACTGATGTGAAAGATGTTGTTAAGAATGTAATGCAAGATAATACTGTAACAGAAACTATTGTAAATAATGCAGTGGAGGCAATCAAAGCGGAAGAGAAAGTAGTTTCGACTCCTAGTAAAAGGGGGAGGAAGAGAAAGGCAGCTCTTGAAACAACAGATGATACGACAGGAGAACCAGAAACAACAAAAAAGAAAAATCCTAGAAAATCAGAACCACCAGTCGCTGCAACTTCTACTCCAAGAAGAAGAAGAGCTGCATCTACTTCAACGCCAAAGCCTACAGCAAAAAAAGTAAATAAAAAATAGGGTTTAAATTTCTAAAAATTAAATAAATTAAAAGGCATAATAGAATATTTAGATATATCCATCTATTGTTAATAAATAAATCTAATTTTAGAATAAAATCTCAGAAACCACTCATTTCGTAAGTACTGGAGTATGAATAAGTTGAAAAATATTGATACTAGAATAAGAATATATATTCAAGACACAATATACCCGATTATTAATAACAACAGAAGAAGCAACGGCATTTTTAGATGAGTTTGGAATCACGAACAAAAAAATATAATTTATTGAGATCAAGAAGAAGAAATAAGTCATATTAGCTAATTAATTCGGCTTATTTTATAAAACAAAAACAATCTCATATATTTAAACCTGAATGACATAATGACTAAGTTTTGAAGGGCTTAGCATGAATTAAAGCATCTGACCACTGTAAAAAAACTTTCGAAATATTTCCTTAGAAACAGAAGAAGCATTGAAAGCAGAATATACGTAAAAAATATAATCGAAGTAACAGATAAGTAAATAAAAGCAAATTTAGGTGCTTAATATAAGTAAAAAAGTATTGCCCTTAATAGATAGTTCAAGATATCATAAAAAAATAAGTAAAAAAGATCACATGAAAAGTTGTATAATGTTGCACTAATTTAGATTACTTTTATGGTGGAAACAAAATATTTTTTCTGAGATAATCATTTGAAAATTAAAAATATAAACGTGTATGTAAAAAATAATTGTTTAAAACATTATGTTTATTAATACTCATACTTGAGCATATGACAAAGTATTGCATCTGATTGTATTTTTTACCGGATAAACATATACTCAAAAAGACTGGCCATATTTTATGTTAAGGATAAAGTACGTCAACAAACAAATAACTTTTCAAAAAACAAAAATCTCGGTGTATTTATTTATGATAAGAGATAGAATAAAATATAAAATTTTAGATAGATAAAGTGATTCAGAAAATATAACAGTCATACAAATTAAGAAGGAAATTAAATTATATCCTTAATTTATTATATTTATGAAGAATCAGGTTCGCTATACAAAGCAAAGACTAAAATAATACCTTATGTTATGACATGGGATGGGTAACCAATTATCACAGAAATTATCTTAAAGAATTAAATATAACTTTCACGATAGAGGTATACATCTAATCGACGGTATTGAAGATAACGCTTGAAATCATATAATTTGAGTACATAAGAAGCATTGAGGATGACATGGACGTAAGAGATCGAGTATGAGAGGCTGTGAAAAGATTTGGAGAAGCAAGTGCCATTGGATGCCATAGAAAAGAAAGACAGAGAATAACACAACGCCAATCCTTTAAATAAACTATATCTATGAATATTTTATATATGATTAAACATTGCTGTGTTAATTTTTTGAATTCAAAATCAACCATCAAATTAACAGCTTGATAATTAAAAAACTATATTATTCAAATACAGGCGAGAAGCAATGAGGATAAACTATACATAAAAAAACGAAACAGAAGAAAATATTAAAATATATGACATTATTGATATAATTAGTGGCAACTTCTAACTATATAAAAAAGATTACAACATTATGCGTATGTTAAAATAAAGTTATCCTGATTATATGTTTATTACAAAGCAAATAGATATGAAATTTAAGAAATATATGATTTTATTTAATATGCCTTGAACTTTTCTCTATTGCTATTTCCAAGATTGAAAAATTTATTTGTAATCAAATGCTTATTATGCAAGCATTGCTGTAAAGCTAAACAATCAGTAGATAGCTACTGGAGGTGAACAAATGCTCAGCCATGATTATGCATGCAGACACAACAAAATTCTTAGATGTTTAGACTTTTTACTGTTGAATAAATACGATTTTAAATGATAAAAAAACTGTGATCTATTCAGTTTGAAAAATTAATGAGAATGGAAGATCGGAAATTTATGGCGACGCTAGAATAATGACTGCTATTTTAATTAAACAAATAGATAATTATTATTCACGATAAAAGCTTAAGTGAAATGATTTTAGCTGATACTTGTATAACAATCCAAGAGAATTTCTAGCTAGTTGAAATGTATAAAAAAGAAAATATGACTTTTTCGATAATAAGTTCGAATTACTAAATGAAGTTAAACGAAAATTATACTTATGCCATGATATGATACGGAATAGTGGCTAAGTATCACAGAAAGTACTAAAAAAGAGTTTAGCATTACACGTACTATTGAGGCATATATCTGATACACCAAATAAAGAATACCGTAAAGAATATCTCGTTCGAATTTAGTCAAGGCATTTTAAAGATAGCATTAAAATAAATAGTAAAATCGAAGATGCGATGATGATATTATTGTCTGCTCATCACGCATAGAAGAAAAGAAAATAAAGCAATTAAAAGCGATACCCTTTTATTTAAATATAATTCAACTTTTTTTTAATAAAATCGTCAATAGTAGAAAAATAATTCTTATCAAAACAAGCTGTCATATGATCAGCATCAAATATTTTATGCACGCAGTTCCCATCTAATAACGCCATTAGCATCTTTGAATGATGATTACCTATATTTTTATCATTCGATGAAGTTATAAATAAAAATTGTGTATTTTGAGATTTAAGTTTTATAACACGCTTATCATTTTCATATTTCTCTGTTAACAAAAAACTCAACCAGCTAAAATTTCCAAGAGATTCTTCAACTTTTAACTTCATATTAAAAAATCCATTTTCAAGAATGCATACCTTTTTAAAATCATCACCAAGTAATTCAGCCAAATAAAGCGCCAATGAACAGCCCAATGATAACCCCATACAAACAAATCTTTTATTTTTTCGATATTGTTTTATGTAATCATAAATAGCATAGGTATCTAGCATCAAACCTATTTCATTAGGTTCAGCTTCAATTCCATTATAACCCCTGTATATAATAGACAAAACATTATATCTTGTTTTATTCTGTAAATTATAACAAGTTTCTGAAAGCCATTTTGCATCAATGTTATTTCCGCCAAAAAATACGATATCTATACTTGATTTATTATTTATCATATATATATACTGATCTATATTATCTGCAGTTTTTATATGTATAGTATCAGTAAAGATCTTTAAAGGTTCTGTTAAATTTGTTTTTGGGTAAATATAATTCTTATGAGAATTAAATAAATAAAAAATTGCATATAATATAACAAACGGACACCATGAAGTAAATGTTATAAAAATATCTAAAATCGGTTTAACTTTCATTAAGGGTTAATTTAATATATCAATCAATATCAACAAGAATGATGTTATTAAATTTGTCTGGAACAAATAAAATTTTATTAATTATAAAAAGTGATTAGTTACTATTTATGGTAATATTAATATAGTAATGATAAATAATTGTTGTTTTGGGTGCAAATGCTTTAATTAAGTAACAAAATATTGCTTAAAAATCATTTTTTATAAGTAGGACGACATGTATGAAAAAATCAATGAATCATAGTAGATAATTAACAACAATACATCACATTTGTTGATAAATACGCACAGGGTCTAGTGAATATAACATAGAAAATCATCTCAATAATTATTTTTGTGAGTTGTATGCTAATAATAGAAAAATCAGTCTAAATATAATTAAATAGAATGTATAAAATATAATTTATTAAATATTAAAGTTGAAGTCACATATGTTATGTCCATATAATTTGATGACAATTTTTATTAGACAAAATGTCATATAGTAAGTCGAGAGATATAATGAAGCAACGCTGGTATGAATAAAAGTCTATGATAAAAAATTTAGTCAAAGCATAATTTCTTTATTTACAAGGTATCTTTTAAATTAAAGATTTATTAATTTTAAAAAACATAAAGGGAATGTATAATAAAAGAATCATAAATAAGTATATATATAGCTGAATGAGTATAGTGAAAGTCATTTTTACAAAGAATTATCAAAAGACGTTTTTTAATCTACGTTCAAATCAATTAATATATTACTGTTTTTTAAAAATGTTGAAAAAAACGTTATATTAGAACGAGAACTTATTAGTAGTTTGGGTGTTAGAAGTTGTTGAACAAGTGCAAACTTGGAATTAGAGTCCAAAACTGTTCATCCACGTGTGTATTTTGTAGATGGTAAACTTAGTAATTTTTTTCATTCCTCCTTAGAGGCAGAAGTTTTAGAAGTTAGTTAAGACCCCTTCATCACAAATCTATTGGCTAATGTACCCATTGCTAAATTGACGGCTCAAGAAAATATCCTTAGCTTTATTTATAGCAAAGAAGAAGCATCTAGAGAAACAAAAAAATGTGAAAACATAAAAACAGACTCTGCGCCTAGATTAAACCAAGGCAACACACAGACATTCAGCTTATAGTTTGGGTGTCGACAGTAGTAGGACTCCGGGTAATTCAGGTGCACAGCATTATATGGACGATTACGAGTGACACTGGGATGATAAAAGTGCCAGTTGATGCCAAAATTATCGGGCTACAGGTACCCTATCTTATTTAAAAGGTCGACCCGGCTCCAATAGACGGTATGGGCTTCGACTAACAACGTTATGAGTACCTAAGGCAAAAGATTGTATCAATTGAGACAGTCGCTGCATTGAGTCAATAACAGATTAGTCTATAATATAATAGCCTTTAAAGTATAACTAAGGAAT
>SBIQ01000074.1:0-33872 GCA_014805555.1 Astathelohania contejeani | reverse complement strand
ATGACTTGTTTGGCTGCTTTAATTTCGATGCCGGATAGCTTGCTTCTATCCTTTGCCTTTTTTAATAACTCAATTGAGTTATTGAGAGCAGAGATTTTATTTTCAATGCTCTGCTTCCAATTTGATGAAAGCTTAGGCTTAAGTGAAGCTTCCTGGTAGCACCACTGTACTGTTTGGAGAATCCTTGCAACTTCGCACATGGTTTTGGGAAGGTTGGTACCCATGTATTCTCCTGCGATTTGGTTTAGGTTACTGATAAATATCAATAGTTTTCAGTAAAATTTGCGTTTAATTCAATAATTTAAAATAAATATCAGTTAAAGGATTCGAACTAATATCGAATTTAAATTTTTTGATGTATGAAATACACACGAGCTTAAATTCTCCAATAAATGGTTTTTATTGGAAGATTAACAAATATTTCGAATTAATTTTATAAAAAATTCATAAAATATTATTTTTATTAAATGTCTTTTTAATTTTTTAAATTAAAATAATTTTTGACATCGAATAATTTCATTTAATTAGTTCATAAAACTTACTTGCATTTTCTGAATTTTCAAACTCAACTTTTAGCATTACATTTGATTCTTTAATTAACAAAACAACACCAATTCCATTATCTGTCAAAGACGGACTTATTTTCTCCTTTTTTACATCTTTTAAATATGTATTCCACACACTATTAGCTATGGTAAAACATCTGCTATTTCCATTCTCATAAACAACCAATTTTCCATTTCCAGAATCAGCATAGGCTTGCTTTTGCCGAATAAAATGCCTCAATTTAATATTTGATTTAAATAAAATTGTGCCATCTTTTACAACTGGTTCTTGAATGGCATTAAAGTTTGCATCATCAAATCTTAAAAAAGCATTCCTTTCTTTCTTGTTGTTTAGATCATTTTGAGGTTCCATCACACCTTTTTGAATCTTTTTACAAGTTGATTGCATCATATAGCATTTATCTCTATTCTCACTATGTGGTGCTTGTTTCTCAGCCTGCAACTTTGCTTCATTTTTAATTATATCACGAAGAAGAATACCTTCGCTTGCCAGTACGGCATCATTATTGTGTATCGATGGTGCTGTACTACTTGTAAATTTATAAGCATCTTTCTGAGTATCTTCAACGTTTAATTCATATTTCATTTGTTCCACCGATTCCTTATATTGTATGAATAGGTAAGAAAAATCTTTATTTTTTTCTTTTGAAAAAATGTGTTCAATGGTGCGCATAAATGCTTCATTGAGTTCGATCATATTTTCCATAAACGATTTGTTTGTATTAATACCATCATAGTTAAGCAAGGATGGGTTATTTCCAGATTTTTTTCCATTTAAAATATTAATATTTCCAAATATGCCTTTAAATGTGTCAGCCATCTCGATGGGTGTAGTTTGTATATTTTGCGGAGTTAATTGTGTAGCTGCCTTTCGCTTCTTGGGATTTGTCATTTGAAGGGTGGGTGATATATTTAAATTAAACTTTGTGTTGATTAATTTAATTAATCACATACATCTTCATTTATTTTTTAAATCGTATTTACATTAAAATTTTATGAAACAAAGATTAGAATATACTCATTCTTCCCGAACACATTTATTAAAAAAAAGTCTTCATGATTTATTGACTATATGAAAGTTCTTTTTATAATTGAATCGTTTGTGATGTTTTTGACTAGTGTAATACCTTTCTTAATTGAAACAATCTTTTTTTCTTGGTTACTCTTAATACCATACATTGAGCCGAATAGATCTTACAAGCAAGGAATGATACCTATAATTTAGCATCCAATCAGAGCACTATTAATGTTCTAGTGTTAATATCCATATAGAGCCGTGTATGTGACTTATTTTAAATTACTATATTGCAGACATTTCAATCATAAGCGAAATATCTACATATTATCTTGTTTTGTTAAGATAATAGTTTGTTTTTGACTCGAGATGCAGCTTTTTTTGATCCAGATAGTGCTAAGAACATTTTTGTGGCTCATAAATTTGGTCTTATATATTAACTAATATACATGTAAAACTATGTGGCTTTTAACTGATCACTAAGACTTTCATCTTCAAGAAGGAATGAAGAAAATCGACAGAGTGAATGTCTACAAAACACACAAATAGATATTTAAATTCAAATTCCAACTGTACACTTGTTCAGCACCTTTAGGAAACTACTGATAGGATATATTTTTGGTTTAACGTCATTTCGGACGATTTTTCGTAAATATGAAACATCTCAAAACATTTATTTAATAGAAAGTTATATTTTATTGCCATCAATTTTTTTAGACTTCCTTGCGATATGCAACCATCTTCAATCGTATCTTTGAGTATTTCTACCACCTTCATAATCATATTTATTATGTCTAATTTATCTTCAATTCCATCCAAGGATATGGTTTCAACTGTCTTTTTCAATACGATAAAACGTTTTAAAATGATTATAATTTCCAAAATGAATACAACAAGAAAAGAGATATTTTAAATGAAATAAGTTAAGTGTATGTTTATTGCTTTTTTAAACAATGTACCATTTAGTTTATGAATATTTTTTTCTTTTCTTTATTCCACACAAGTCTTATCTATTATATTGCCTGGCTTTGTAATGTAATGATAAAATCACAAAATTTGAGTTTCGTTTCGAGGAAAGCTAGAATGTATCAAATTATATATTTTTACTACTGTGATAACGACTGATGTTGTATACTCAATTATATCATATTACAGCCAATACTGGTCTATTTAATTACAGTTGGTAATCCATATAAGATCGTTTTATAATCAGCTATATAATGCAATAATATTATATTTTCATTAATATTCCTCATATACTCACTCCCACTAAATATAATATGTTATCACATTTATAAATTGCTTATATTATTTTACCAACTTCTCTATATAACTTAGAAACTATTTTTAGAACTTGGAGTTTATATGCATGGAACCATATAAAACCTATTGAGCCATACGCACTTTATTGTTAGTCACTATTACTTCACTTTTTTACTTATTATTTGTGACTCCTTTGTGATGGTAACCAAAATATTTTGATTTGAATATAGAGCTTTGTTTTGATCTTTTTAAGTTCAATATTTTGTTTGTAACCTTTTACATGATATATTACGCTGTGGGTGTATTTTTAATTTAATGTAATATATCAACCAAAATGTCATACTTTTTTACTTTTTACATTAACACGCTGGATGATAAATACTCAATGTATAGACATTTTACATTACAGCTTCCTATAAGAAAAATTTTAGATTTGGTTCAATTTGATATTAGTTGATGTAGGCATATTTTATATATTTGCACATTATGAATTCAACTTATCAATTTATAATAAAATGATGTTATTTTTTATTTAAATAGTTAGTGTTGTGTTATTCTTTACCTTATTTTCTATAGCCTGCGGTTGGCACCCAGTGGCACTTGCTTCTCCGAATCTTTTCAAAGCCTCTTCTACTCGATCTCTTACGTCCATTTCCTTCTCAATACTTCTTCTGACTGTGGTGATATGGTTTCAAGTGTTTTCTTCAATACCGTCGATTGATGTATGCTTCTATCGTAGGAGTTATATTTAATTCTTTTAAATAATTCCTGTGATACTTGGTTACCACACCATCCCATGTCATAACATAAGGTATTATTTTAGTTTTGCTTTGTATAGCAAGCATAATTCATTTGTCAAAAGGTCGTATTTTCTCTTTTTTATGTCACAACAATTGGAGATTATCTTGGCTCGTTATACCAACTTCAACTAATGTTATTTCATTCTCCTTCTTATAGTAAAAAAATATATCTGGTCTATTATTTTTTATTAGGATATCAGTCCTTATCCTTGTATCGACATAAATTTCGTTTCTTTCATTTTCCATGAACTCCTAAACTGAGTGAGATCGTAGCTTTTTTATTTTGAGCCATATTTATTCGCTAGTAGAATGTAAATACATATAAGCACCTCATTATGTCTACGTGTATAGTCATGGGCAAGCATTCGATTCTAACCTGTTGCCAGTTAGTCGATCGACTTTTTAGATTTACGCTGGCATCGTAAAGAATTATCTCTCCAAAAAACATTTCTATCTTGCATATACCAATAAATTGCTTCAGCATGAAGATCAATATTTTCATATTTCATTCAAGTAGAAGAGTCTTTTAAACTAACAAGCTCGTTTGAGCAGGCCCTATATAACTTTTAATGAAAATGCAATTTAGTATTATTAAAAATATTTAATTAAATCTATATTATTTATTCACTATTGCTATTTCCACTTCCACTTCCACTTCCTCTAAGTTTAAGTAACAACCAAATAATTATAACTGCTATAACACAACTAACTATCCCAACAATGATTCTTTTTATTCTCATTATATTTCTTTGATATCTCAATCCACTTTCCAATTCTCTATTTGCTTGTTCAGTTGAAGTTACAGCAGAAGACACTTTTATTTCTATTCTATCTACTACCGCGTGTGAGGCTTTAACCATCTCATGAAGATCTTCCATCATCTCACATAATTCATTAATAGATGCCACAATATTACGAATACTTTTATTACGATTCTGTGCACGTTTTAATATTCGCTGAGCAGAATGGGATCCTAAAGCAAATGCTGATTTTAGCATTGCTTCTCCTTCTTCCCCGTTAACCAGTTTATCCAGTTCTTCCTCAGTAGCATTTGGTTTTGCTATCATATATTGGCTTCGAAGCATAGTCTTTTCCTGTTGATTGTGTTCTACTTGTGTTCCTCTATATAAATTTACTGCGTCTGCAAGCTTGTTTGTCAATGCTTTGCAATGACTATTCCTTGTTTGATACAAAAATTCATTGGTGCCCCTAATACTCTCATTTTGTTCATATATGGCCTTTAGCTGCTCTTTTATTTCTCTTGAAAGGTCTTTAAACATATCATTCAATGCTGCTACCTGTGCATTCATCGAGTTCTCCTCCTCTTCTGTTAATACAGATTGACACTTTTTAGTATTTAACTTTTTTACTTTCTCGGTATATTCGTTTAGAGTAGATATTTTTCTACTGAGTATTCGTGCGTCATTAAGAAAGCTTTCCATTTTCCGAAAAAGGGGAGACTTTTAAGAAATTGCAATTGGATATAAAAAATGATAAAAGTGTCCAATAAATGATTAATGATAAAATCGATTAGTCAATAAGAAGGATGAAATAGCACACAGAAAAAATATCATAAATGAAAAATATAATTCAGAAAACTATATAAAGTTAAATTTTCTACAATAAATAATCTCATTAGAAATAACCCATGGGGAAACGATTATTAGGGGCTCATCTTTCTATTGCTAAAGGTTTATACACTCTTCAATCACAAATGGAAGCAATAAGTGGAACTACTTGTGCTTTTTTCCTTAAGAACCAACGAAGATATGATTCTAAGATGCTGAGCAATGAAGAAATATACAAGTTTAACACATTTGTCACTCATCCGGAAATTTTACTTCCTCATGGATCTTACCTAATAAATTTGGCAAATCCCGACCCAATTATTCACGAAAAAAGCATGAATTGTCTTGAAGATGATCTTGTTCGTTGTGATAAATTAGGAGTAAGTATGTACAATTTACATCCTGGAAGTGATGTTAAGAAATTGGGCAAGAGAGCTTTAGAATTTATAGCCAAAAATATAAATACTGTGCTAAGAAAGGTTCCAAATGTAATGATATTATTAGAAAACATGGCTGGACAAGGAACCGTTGTAGGAGGCTGTTTTCAGGATTTGGCTCACATTATTTCGATTATCGAAGATAAATCACGAATTGGTGTATGTTTAGATACATGCCATCTTTTTGGATCAGGATATGATATTCGCACAGCTGATAAATTTCAACGAACAATGGACGAATTCGATAAAATAGTAGGAATAAAATATTTAAAAGCGATGCATCTTAATGATAGTAAAGAACCACTGGGTTCAAAGAAGGATAGACATGAATGCATAGGGAAAGGGCATATTGGAATTGGCGCATTTGAATTTATCATGACAAATCCGATTTTTGAGGGCATTCCATTGATTTTAGAAACACCGAACCCAGAATTATATGGAGAAGAAATTAAATTATTAAAAGATTTAGAAAATAAATAGAATTTTCAATAAAATGTGATGAACCCGTTTATCTTAATGTTATTTATTTACAGCCCTAATGTATTTTACAACAGTAGAAAATGAGAGTGAGTATGAGGTCATAAAAATTGATAATAAAATATTTTATAAAAAAAATTAAAAGTATCTAAAAAGCAGTATTCTGATCAATTTAAAGATTCATCATTTATTCAGAAGGATATTCATAGAAAATTATTAATGATGGAAAATTTTAATGTCAAATATGGTGATCTTGATTAAAAATTCGATGAATGGAAAAATTGTATTTCAAAATGCATTGAAATAATCGAAAAGGAATGTGGAATACCAGCTATTGAAATTAATAAAACATTTGGATTAATTAAATATGGATTTGACTGTGAGGAGTTTGGAATTGATATAGATGAATTAAAGACAAAAATAAATGAAGAATAAGATATTATACACAATAGATGAATATACTTTCAATCAACTATTCATATGAATTGATTAATATATATAATAATATATGTTAATTCATTAGGGATGTTTAACAATAAAAAGAAATATTATTATTAAGGAAGCTATGACCAGATATATTTATTTACGATAAGAAGGAGAATGAAATTATATTAGTCAAAGTTGGTATAACGACCCAAGATAATCTCCAAATTGTTGAAACAGAGAAAAAGAGGAAATACAACCTTTTGGCGAGCGAATTAGGCTTGCTATACAAGGCAAAAACTAAAATAATACCTTATGTTATGACATGTGATGGTATGGTAACCAAGTATCACAGGACTTATTTTAAAGAATTAAATATAACTTTGGGATGGAGGCATACATCCAATCGACGGTACTGAAGAAAACGCTCGAAACCATATCACTTGAGTACAGAAGAAGCATTGAGGATAGCATAAACGTAAGAGACCGAGTAGAAGATGCTGTGAAAAGATTCGGAGAAGCAAGTGCCACTGGATGCCAACCGCAGGCCATCGAAAAGAAAGATAAAGAATAATACATAGCATTAACCCTTAAATAAATTATTTTGTATGATAAAGGTTTAATATATAGCTATATGATCAATATTAAAATTTTATGATATTTTATGATATTGCTATAAGATTTAGTATATTTTAATTTTTTATGGATTAAATGTATATAAAAGGTTAATAAAAATTAAAAGTGTATCTATCTAATATTATATACTTTTTATACTTGTCTGTGCTAGGTTAATAGCTTCGTCATTTCTATTATTTCAATTTTATCTATCGTTTTGATTTCTTTTTTAACCATATGCTTTAATGTTGTATTCTTAAGTGATATTTTACTACAATTCGTTTCACATTGTACCGTGTTATTTTTGATTAAGCCTTACAAAGCAAGTCTAGTTTTTAAAAGTCATCCTTCCTTTTTATTTTATATTTTTAGAGTTAGCTTGTATCATATTGGCTTCAATAAAACAATTTTATTAGTATTTTATCGTAATAATCATGTCATTCAGATTACGTAAGCTAGTAAATTAAAAATATTTTATTTTAATCAAAATACCGCACCCGAACAATAGGAGAACACACACAATAATAAATAAAATTTTACCGCCGAGCTTTTTATACATATTGTCCATAAGAATGCTATTTTCATTTAATAATTTTTTAGTTTCTCCTGCTTTCTTTTGCACCTCGATTAATTTATCATTCTGTGCTTCTAAATCTATTAGTATTGAATTGGCCTCATTTGCAGCTAATTTAGATAGCTCAAGTGTTTCCTTTATTGTTTTACGATGAGATTGTTGCATTTTTAGCTTGAAACAAATAAATTTTTAATTTTATATTGTTTCGGAATCATATCCTTTATCTTTATATTGAATAGGCTAATTGATTACTTTAAAACAGATTTTGATTAGTCATTTTTGAAACATTGATTCATATTTATTTCAAAAATAAGAATTATCAATTAGTCATGGAGAATGTCAGTATAGGAATTTCCAATTTACCAAATCAGAGATACCGACAGAGCAAGAATCATGGGATTAAATACAATATAATGGTCATAGGTAGCAGAGGCGTTGGAAAATCTACCTTAATAAATCATTTGCTATGTGAAAATATACTGTTAGATAATCCATTTGATCTGAATTTAGAGGATAATGAAAGCTATATTGCGGATAGTAACAATATTGATATAAAGAAAAGAATTAAAATTGAAAAAGACGAGTGGTTTAACAGTCAACTTAATTTTCAAATAACAACAGCAGCTTTGGTCGATAAAACTTTTAATGTAGATGTTACAATAACAGAGGTTGATGGTGTCGGTGACTCAATAGATAATCATGATATTTGGATTCCAATAAAAGTGTATATTGAGAATCTTTATGAGAAATATCGTATTGACGAGGAAACAATGGTTCATGAATTGATAAAAGACAAAAGAATTCATGTTATAATTTACTGTTTAGAACCATATGGTCTTTCATTGAAACCATTAGATCTTTTAATAATTCAGGAACTGTCTGAAATAAGCAATGTAATTCCTGTTGTATTAAAAAGTGATTTATTAACACCTCATGAACAGGAAATATTTAAAACTAATGCCAGAATCCAATTTGAAAATGAAGCCATAAAACTTTTCGAAGTAATAAATCCAATTACAATGGAATGCTTAAAATCGCCATATTTTTTAATATCAGGTGAATTTCACGCTGATTTGCCGAGAGAAAATATAGCACGCATCTATCCATGGGGAACCTTGGATATATATAATGTGAAACGTAATGATATGAATTTGTTTAGGACCATAATCATAAAAAATAATCTCGTTACTCTCATTAGTAATACACATCATTTTTATGAAGATTATCTGATAAGAAGAATAACACGTATGTTTATTGATGGTTCGATAGTAGTAGATGGTGATAAGGAAAGCGCGCTAGAATTTGCTAATAAAATTAAAAAAGAAGAATCTGAGATAGCGGAATTAAAAAAACAATATCTTACGTTGAAAACCCGATTGCTCCAATTATAAATAAAGCTTATTGATGAAAATTTTATATATAAATTTAAGTTTTATTAAAAGGTTGGTATTGTGTTATTCTTTGTCTTTCTTTTCTATGATCTGAGGTTGGAATAGCACATGCTTCTCCAAATCTTTTCGCAACCTCTTCTATTCGGCCTCCTACGTTTATGCTATTCTCAATACTTCTTCTGTATTCAAGTGATATAATTTCGAGCGTTTTCTTCAGTACCGTCGATTGGATGTATGCCTCCATCCCAAAGTTATATTTAATTCTTTTAAATAATTCCTGTGATACTTGGTTACCACACCGTCCCATGTCATAACATAAGGTATTATTTTAGAATTTGCTTTGTATAGCAAGCCTAATTTAATTGATACTTTAAAATTGTATTTTATTTAAATAATATTTAACTTGTTGATAAAATCAACCAGCTTATTAATTTTAACAATACTTTTTTCGTCATTCACTAAAACATGCACGGATTCTTCCCTCAACTCGTTTTCTCCTACTATCACCATAACATCGATCATTTGTTTTTTACAAGCTTTCATCTGGTCACCAAAGTTGCTCCTACTTGTATAATAAGTTATACTTGGTATTCCACCAGCCCATAATAAATTAAGTATGGACATTCGTTCTTCCAAAAATAAACCACCTGAAGATCCAACAAATACCAGAATATCATTGTCCTTGACATTGTCTTTATTAATTAGTGAGTATATCCTGGCAAGCCCCATACTAAAGCCCACGCACGGAACATCTAATGCTTTGCCACCGGATGCTACTATTAAATCATCGACTAAATTATCGTATCGCCCACCACCGCACACTGATCCCACATCGCTGTGATTTATATATTTTGCCTCGAATATTAATCCTGTATAGTAATCCAATCCTCGCGCTAAAGAAAAATCGAGGTTTACACGTGTATGGATATTGTATATTTTAAGGTATTTATACAGTAAATCCAATTCTTTTATTTCTTTTTCGCACAGAGCAGCTACAGGCATTGTTTTTATTATTTCCAATGCATCGCCTTCAATTTTAATATATTTTTCAATTTCATTTATTTGAAATTCCGTTAGTCCTTTAGTAATAAATTCTTCTTTAAGCGAAGACCATGATAATTTGTCAGCTTTATCTAATGTTGAGCATGCTGTTGCAAAAAGCGAAGAGTCTACTCCCGAATATTTAAATATAGCAGCTAATAACCCGCGATGATTAATTCTGATACAACTTGGTCCTAAATTATAAGCATCAAGGCAAGAAATAACAATTTTTAATATCTCAGCATCTGCTGTCATGGGCATGTATTTTCCTGCAATATCAAAGTCACATTGTGTAAATTCACGCAATCTACCACGTGTTACTGCCGGCTGGTCTCTTCGAAACACTTTTCCAATTTGATATCGGCGAATTTTTGATATTCTATTCATTGCTAGAAAACGCGCAAATGAAACCGTAAGATCGTATCTTAATGATGCTATATCACCACCCTGATCTGCAAGATCATATATAAGCTTACTATCTTCACCATATTTATTAAGTAGAATATTACGTAGTTCAAATGTAGGTGTATCTATTGGGGATGCACCATGTTGTTTGAATATTTTTATTGTGGTGTTTATTATTGATTCAAAAATCTTAGATTCTTTTGTATTGTAGTCAATGGTTCCTTTACATGTTCGTAAATCTATCATTTTTACGGGTAATTTTATTAATAAAAAATATTTTCCATAACAGAGTTTTTTATTTTTAAAATGAAATTTAATTCGATGAATTTTTGAAACTAATAAATTTAATAGATTAAAATTGTGTTATTTTTTGTCTTTCTTTTTTATAGCCTGCGGTTTGCATTCAGTGGCACTTGCTTCTCCAAATCTTTTCACAGCCTTTTCTACTCTATCTCTTATGACCATGTAATCCTCAATGCTTCTTCTGTACTCAAATGATATAATTTCAAGTGTTTTCTTCAGTACCGTTGATTAGATGTATGCTTCCATCGTGTTGATTATATTTAATTCCTTAAGATAATTTCTGTGATACTTGGTTACCACACCGTCCCATGTCATACCAAAGGTATTATTTTAGTCTTGCTTTATATAGCAAGCCTAATTCATTCGCCAAAAGAACGCATTTTCTTTTTATTGTCTTAACTATCATGAACTTTTCTTATCTCATTATGCCGGTTTCAAATAAAAATATTTTATTTAAGATTTTATCATAAATAAACATATCTCGTAGAGTATATTTCTTAACCAAAATATCAATATTTATTATGATATCGACACAGATTTCGGCTCTTTCATTTCTGATAATTTCTTGAACTAAATGACATCGTAAATTTTTTTGAATATTTAATCTCATGTTTATTTAGCAGTAAAAGATATAAGTACTCATAAACCTTCTTGTTTCTACGATCGTGCTCATAACTAAAAAGCACTTTCGCACAAATTCTAGCTAAGTGATCAACAGATTATTAACTTCACTGCAATGATAGCGCAATATCAATTTTCACATCAGTATAAAAAGATCATAACAAATTAGGATATTAAATAATTTAATATGTCAGTGGATAATAAATAATATGGATCAGAAAATTAAAGTTCTTATTCACAATAAAATAATTTATATTATTTGAACTATCCATTAAAAACAATTTAATGTTCTTTTATCAATAATGAAATATGATGTGACTTTTAAAACTAGAATTTTAAATTATGTAATTATATTTACCCCACCAATGGCTTCATACATCAAGACTTACAATTTTATTGGGATAATCGCCTGCATCATTGCGTTGGTATTCACAACAACATATCAGATATTTGGAACACCAAATCATCTATTATACATAGCAGAATGTCAAACATTTTTTGTTGTAGAGATTCTCAACATTATTTTCAGAAGAACAAATGCAAAGTTATTTCCTACATGTGCACAGCTTTTTTCAAGACTATTTATAGTATGGAATATATGTTATAAAGAAGGATATCACGGCCGTGCAGTTACTACAATGTTCTACTGTTGGTATATCTCGGATATGGTAAGATATATTTTTTATTTATTCAGAAATACTTTTTTTAAATATATCAGATATAATCTTTTTATTATCGCTTATCCAGCTGGTGTGGCTTTAGAATTATATTTGCTTAATTCGGTATATCTTAAGAGTTCCGGTGTAATAAAGAAACTATATACAATATTGATTGTTGGATATGTTCCTGGGTTTGTATATCTTTATTATCACATGATTAAGTTGAGATCGAAATATTTAAAGTTTGATAAAATGAAAAATATAAAGAAAAAATTAAAGTAAGTTTTTAAAGTAAACCTAAATAAACTAATTTCTTGCTTAAAATATTATAATTATATTGTTTTTTATTACTAAACCAACACTTGAAACCATATCACTTGAGTACAGAAGAAGCATTAGGATGGTATAGACGTAAGAGATCGAGTAGAAGATGCTGTGAAAAGATTTGGAGAAGCAAGTGCCACTGGATGCCAGTCGCAGGACATCAAAAAGAAAGACAAAGAATAACACAACACTAACTCTTAAATAAAGTATGTATTACTAAACTATATTAAGTCATATATCCAACCAAAGTATTATAGTAGAGACCATCTCACTAGAGTTTAGGCAAAGCAATGACGATAGCATGGAAATTATGAGTGTAACTGAAGAAGCAATAGAGAGTTTTGGGATGTTAGTGCTAACGGATGCCAACCACATATAGAAAACAACAAAGCAATAATAAAAACATAATAAAGATCGACCATTTGAAAACAAGTGGTGAATAATGAATGTTGCCTCAAAAAACAACAAAACTGAATTATTGAGCCGTTTAATAAAAAATGAAAAAGATATATTTGGTGTATTTACGAAAGTAGATATTGCTTTTTAGTAAAGAACACAAGATTTGATATATTCATATATGATAAAAGGGAGAAGGAAATTACTTTAACTCAGATAGGCATAGTAAACCAAAATAGTAGAAACGGAAAAAAAATCCTGGGTTCATGCAAATGAATTGGGGTTGTTATATAAAGCAAATACTAAAAATTTTTATCATATTATGAGAGGGGGTGATAACCAACTTCACAGTTGTATTTTATTAAATATAAAATTCACAATAATAGTATATATTAATCAGGATATTTAATCAAATAATTGATATAATTTGCTAGACTGCCGAACATATAAGTATAAAGTAAAATAGTATGGATAAGTTTTTCAAAAAAATAAATATTTTTATATTTTAACCTTATATAATTTAGAATAAAAAATAATCATATATCAAATTAAACTACGATCTAACTCCTTCCAAGAGGTCATGTAAAATGAAAGAACCGAAGGTTGATACAAGGATAAGGATGACATCCTAGTAAAAAACGATAGATCAGATATATTTATTTACGATAGGAAGGAAAATGAAATCATATTACTTGAAGTTGGTATATCGAGTCAAGATAATCTTCAAAATGCTAAAACGGAGAGAAGAGGAAATACAACCTATTGGCGAATGAATTAAGCATGCTATACAAAGCAAAGACTAAAAAATACCTTATGGGATGGGACGGTATGGTAATCAAGTATCACAGAAATTATGTAAAAGAATTAAATATAATTTCTACGACGAGGCATGCAGACGATTTGAAAAAAAACGCTTGAAACCATATTATTGAATTCAGGAGGAGCATTGAAGATAAACTCGATATTATAAATAGTATTTAGGAGGCGGATGAGAGGCTTAAAGGCACGAGTACCATTAAATACCAACCGCTGGTCATAAAAAACAAATAAAGCAACACTAATTCATTAAATAAATGTATTTGTACTTTCGCTATATGTTTTTTTGATACTGTCATATATCATCGTTACATTTTATATATATTCCGATATAATTTGCTACTGCATTTTAGTACCATTAAACTATTTATTTCGTAATGTATCAATAGCTTTCTAGGACATAAAATACCTTCCCATATACCAAGAATTATTGAAGTAGCATTGGTTTATAAAATTATTAAGTTTGTTATATTTTTGTAAAGTTAAAAAAATTTACATTTTCTATTATATCATGTTTTATCGCAAAAAACATCTTATTTTCATATCAATGTATCAAAAACATTTGTTATAAGTTAATAAGTAATTTTGATTATCTTTATAGTCGATATAATTTTATATTCTTCTGTGTTTGATCCTATATATCTATTTCATAATATAAATCTTCTCATTCGGCACCTATTTATCGTTCAAATTAAACTTTCCAAATGTTCTTTTTAAAATTTGTAATTAAATGCTTCGGTTTTAGATTAAAATAGATTTCACTTATATAATCTTTGTTGTGTTTTGTAACCATACCTTCCTATGCCATCACAAGAATATATACCTCGAATTTATAAAAAATAATAAATTATTAAATAATATAACATATTTCTAATTTCCGTTTTATTCAGATTATAAAGGTAATCCCAACTTTTCTTGAAGTTATTTCATTTTTACCATATAATGATGCTCTTTTATTACATGTTTTAAATATATTTTATTATTATACGCACTCGATTTTCAAATGTTAATTAACGATTTTTTTGAATTGAGCAAACCGTAATTTCTTTTAATTTTTAATATATATGCCGTATAAACAGACCATGTGTAGCCATGGTCTTATCATATACAGCGACTAGCCGATGAAAGGTTTTGTTCGATTTTCATCGATTAATATTTTATACTTTTATTTTTATATTTCAATTCTGGAAAATGCAATTCTTTATTTATCAAATATATAAAAGAATATTTATATCAAATTATAAATAACGGCTTTGTATTTAAACTCGCAACAATATTTTTAAAAATAACAATTATTAAAGATAATTTTATAATCCAAGTGTTTTATGTTTATTAATATGTACTTTATATTAATATAATGACTTATATCAACTGAATTTTAATATAATCCTTAACCAATCTATATTATAGTAACGTGTTTTATAGTATATAAGATATATTACTTATTTAGCATATAATTATTAATTTTTAGCTGCTTCAGTTTTAATAACATGTATTCCAATCTGAAACCTCCACATTATAACACAGCAGTTTCAATAAAATAATAAAAAAATTTTATCCCCCAATAACAATGGAATTATTTCTGTCACAAATTCCAGCAACTTTAACATATGACGAAATACATGCTTATTTCACACAATTCGGGAGAGTTGCACATCTGAAAATAAAAAGAGATCATGGCTTTTTGCGATTTGATACGATGGAAGCGACTGACCGTGTACTCAATTCTAAGCACTACATTGGTGATTTATTAGTAAATGTGGAAAGAGCAACAAGTCCTGGAAGAGATGGTATTGGGTATGCATCTAGAGGGGGTTACAATACACCAACTTCGGGGCGTGGATACACGCGCCCACGCGAATCAAATCAATATCGCAGAGGTGGGTGCCCTCATTGCAATCATTGTGACCATTTTCGTGGTTCTGGCATACCTCCTCGATATGATCGCGGGGGACATTATCGAGATAGCCGTGGGTCAAATTTCGATAACCATCCAAACAATCGCCTGAAAATAGTGGTAGATGGGCTCACACCTGAATGTGATACTACCATGTTAAAAGACCTTGCCAGTAAATATGATCTCGAAGCTGTTTACACTCGCATTACCAACACTGGAAATCATGGAATAATCGAATTCAAAACATTTGAAGATAAAGAAACCGCATTGAGAAGATTGGAAGGAGTTGAATATATGGGGCAACGAATATCAGTACGACCTTATTGGATGAGAGAGAATGGTAGTGATTATCGTCGGCCAAAAAGGATTGAGGATTCTGAGAGCAAAGTAGGAAATATATATGATGATATTAATGAGAATGCCTTGGTAAAGGATAATAAATAAGCTTTATTTAAATTTAATCATTTTTTTATAAACAAAATAATTTGAGACAGCTTAATATTTCTGATAAAGCAAAAATAATATTATCGTGTTATACTAGGTTGCGAATTAAAAGATGATTAAGAATCAATTATTCGTAACTATATATGGTATTTATATGAAATTTTATTTATATTTCAAATGACTTTTCACTTTTGTTACTTGGTTATGAAGACTTCATTTCTTTTATAGTTTCATGACCTTTTTTTGAATTCGTATGATCATAAAAAAGGAAATATTTTAGCATATATGATTTTTAAGCTATTTGTCAAGAATACAAAAAAATATATTAAATAAAAAACAATTGCGGGGCAGTTGTAAAATTTATAACCTTAAACTATAATTATATTAATATCTAAACATTATTAATTTAATTATTTATTAACATAAAATCATATTATTTATACAGTATTGAAGAAGACACTTAAAACCATATTACTTGAGTACAGCAGCATTGAGAATGACGTGGACGTAAAATATCGATTAGAAAAGGCCATGGAAGGATTTGGAGAAGCGAGTGTCACTGGATGCCAACAATAGGTTATAGAAAAGAAATACAAAGAATAACACAACACTAATCCTTTAAATAAATAGAGATAATAATTATATATACTATCAATGAAAATAAAGAAAGTGCGGTCATATAATAAATTAAAACCTATAAAAAACGACGAGTATTTCATGTAATAGACAAAGATATAAATACATTAACATAGTATCTTATAATTAAAGGGTATTAGAATGTAGAAGCAATAGATATATGTATGGTAATATATGTCGTTGTAAAACTTATAAATCATAAGTATTATATCGAAAGTAGCTTTTTTCATTACTTCGTTATTTGTTATGATTCACAATCATCATTTATAGTTCATTAAAAAATCATAAATATACGTGAAGAAAATAAAATATATTTATAAACTATGATCAATATAATTCATTTTTTGAAATAATCAATGAGGAAAAAACCAATATTTGTAAAAAAATAAGAGGTAAGATAATTATTATAAAAACCACTAAATACGTAGTATTATAGCTGAAAAATAACAAGGAAGTTTTTTTATTACATGATATGTCATGGGGGACAGATTCTTCCAAACAAGTAATCGTTTATTATCTTGATAGATAATAAATCCTACTGATTTTTTTTTCGGTTACGACATATTAATCAATATACAAACGAAACATTAAGTATATATGGAAATATATTAAATTTTCAATGACCATAAAGGAACGTTTCAAACCCCATTTCACATAAATATTCAATCGACTGTTTTTTTAAAAATATTAATTAATATACATTTAGAAGCTTGCTTAATAGAATGTAAAAATAAACCATATATATTTAGTTTTTGTATGCCAACTTTCGAGTAATGCATAATCTTTGATTTTGGCCATATAATATATTGCAATAAAGACAATTTTTAATATTATCTTACTAGCCTTTTGATTAAAATGATAAGAAGAGGCAAAATAATAATATCGTCAAAATGATTATGTAATATTTTATATGATTATGATTCTATTAAAGCTAAATAATAAAAGATTTGGTAAAATGATAATTTTTATTTGCTTAAATAAATATTAGGTTTTTAATGATTATTGCTTGTGATAAGCAAATCTTTATTTTAAAAGGTTATTTTAAATAAAATCTGCACTTTCATGCCCCACCCTTTTATTTCGTATGCAATTGTAATATTTATATATACATGTTCATAATTCTTCTGCTTTCTTTAATATCTATCTCATATATATAATTTTTTTTATTTCTTTCTGTATTTCAGTAATAATAATAATTGTACCATACTTTTATTCTGTAGCAGTATTTTTTATTAGATAAATTTTTATTTTTTTATTTAAAGGGTATGTGTTGTGTTATTCGTTTTCTATGACCTGAGGTTGGCATCCAGTGGTACTTGCTTCTCCGTATCTTTTCACAGCATCTTCTACTCGATCTCTTACATAAATTTCATCCTCAATGCTTCTTCTGTACTCAAGTGATATGGTTTTGAGCGTTTTTTTCAGTACCGTCGATTGGATGTATGCATCTATCGTAGAGGTTATGTTTAATTCTTCGAGATAATTTTTGTGATACTTGGTTACCACACCGTTCCATGTCATAACATAAAGTATTATTTTAGTTTTTGCTTTATATAGCAAGCCTAATTCATTTGCCAAAAGGCCGTATTTTCTCTTCTTCTATGTTTCAATGATTTGGAGATTATCTTGACTCGTTATATCAACTTCAACTAATATGATTTTATTTTCCTTCTTATCGTAAATAAATATATCTAGTCTATTGTTTTTACTAGGATATCAGTCCTTATCCTTGTATCGACCCGAATTTCGGCTCTTTTGTTTTCCATAACCTCCTGGACTGAGCTTTGTTTGTATAACAAAATAAATTAATAATAAAATTATTATATCTAACTCAAAAAAATACAAATTTTTCTTAGCATTATAAAAAAGCAAATTATATATCTTTGCCTATTATATCATTTCTTAATCGTATCAAATGATGTTAAACTAGGAAAAAACTCATTAGTGATTTTGTATGTCGGAATCTGTTGAAAAGATAAATTTAAATTTTTAGTTGAAAATATTCGACCTATTTGTCTGTGTTTTGCAAATGATTGACTGCCAGCTTTATTCATTCTCCTTGGGGGTAAAAGTTTTTAATGTTAGTTAAAAGCTATTGAGTTTCATCCTATATTAAATTCGATGCATCCATTGTAAGTTGACAATTCACGAAATCAATTTACGTTTTACCTAGAGCAAAGGAGACCCGGCTGGTGAAAAAATAAGAATATGAGAGTGATAAAAAAGGACACGTGCTTAGACATAACAAAAAAAACTTTTAGAATTTTTACTTATAATTGGTATACTGTAAAGGGTGTTACAATAAGATAAATATACAACACTATATGAATGCTGACATGAAGATAATAAGAATGCTATGATAAGTTTACTTGCCAAAATACAGGTACTTAGCCGTACTCGTATGATATATTCTGTCATATAGGTGATATGGGTTTTAAACAGCATCTAAGACGAGAGTGTAATTTTTAAATTGTAAACGGATATATTTAAATAAAATTTATTATCTTATACTTTTTTAATTATAGCTTGCTATAAAATAAAGCACATCATAAATAATTCAATTTATTGAATTGCATTTGAAAAAGGTTTCAAGGTTTATATTTCTTTTTTTAATCAAACTGCAAAATTCCTCAAAATTTATTGACTTAACATATTCTCCGAATTGATAAAATGTTTTATCGACAATATTCTGTATTTTGCTATCTGTTAATAAATCATCAGAAATTGTTTTAATCACCATAAATAATTCTCCACTGCTTATCAATCCGTCGTTATCTGTATCATACATCCTAAACAATAATTTTAATTTTGCATCCAACGGTGCCGAGGATACAAACATCCTCAATGATTTTATCATTCCTTCTATATCGAGGCGACCCTTTTTGGTAAAATTTTGAATGATCCGAAGTGCAATGGGATTTTGCGAAATTGTTGGATATACTAATAAATCCGATTTTTTTATTTTGCTTCCTTTTTTTAGTAAATGTTCTATATCATTTACCAAATCTTCGTCTTTCATGTAAAAAACATCGAAGATAGAATATAAAAGGAGTTTTAAATTTTGATTGGTAAAATATTTGATAAGTTTTATATATTAAATGATTTTATATAGATTTAAATTTTTTTTTAAATCTTTTACTATATAAAATGTCAAGTTAAAAATAAATATCAATTTCTTAAACATCAAAGTTTCAAATTGTGGTTTTAAATCAGTATTTTTTTATGTTTATGATTAACAAATCTTCTGTTTTACTGCATTTACCGTTAATTTTTGCCATCAAGACATCGTTTACATTTTTAAATAGTGTTTTCTTCATCTATAAATATAGACAAATAATAAGAAACGATAAAGTATCGCAATGTGCAGATATAGCTATTTTTCTGATACCCACTTGTTGCTATTACATATCACGTATTATCACTGACAAGTTTATCAATACCTTCAATAGAAATCTTTTTTTTTTATATGCCCTTGCAATTTCCATAAGCAGCAAATTAATATCACACAAAATCGACATACTAATAATAAATTACCCACTCTTCACATCTATGCTATTAGCTATATTTAATATTTTTATTTTGCTGTTTGATTCCCAATTCAAAATTATGATAAGCATTCTTGATTCTCAAAAAAGTGGATATTTTCATAAATTGATAGAAGTATTTTTTGAAGAAGTTCCTATGTATTTTTTAGCAATTATATTTAATGCATTTGAAACCATTTATTCTCCCTCTTTGCGCCCTTATTTTAATCTCACCTCACTCTTATATCTTATTAGTTCGTTAGTGTTATTAAAATTACCTGATTGGGAAACTGAATTACGAAAAAATAATAGCATAAACTTAACGAAAAAACTTAAATATAAAAGTATAATTTTAATAGTAACACAAGCTCTTTGTATTATTAATGAAGGCTTATTATATTTTTTATTGGTAACTAACATGGCGCAAGAAAGTTATTTTCTTTTCTATTTTTCACTAGAATTTCTTTTTCGATTGGTATATGCCCAAATTCCCAAAAAAATATTTTTTGAGTTCATATTTTTAAAATATACACTTTTTCTATTATCTGTCTTATTCATTGCATACAGAGATAGTATGGGAATGCCCATAATTACTGCAATTATATTTGTACTTAACGGATTAACTAATCATATGGTATTTAAAAGCTTTGAAAAAGATAAAGAAGCAAACAGATTTGAACATCTTGTAGAAATCATAGTGTTTGGTGTAGTTTCATTAGGAATGGTCGTATATAGCCGTAGACCTGAAAGATGTTTAAAGGATTTCATATTTTTCTGCAGTATTCGAATCTAAAACAAGGCGCACTACTAAAAACACAGCAAATTAATAATACAAAATATATCACAGTTATACTATAAATAGAATAAAATGATAACAGCAAAAATCTTTTTTGAATAAATCATTTAATATTTTAGTTAAGTTAAAATGAATGATTCTTTACCTTTTTTTGATTTGTCTACGAGGGCAATCGAATTCTTATTATACATCTATTCTACTTTTTTTCAATACGTTATCAAAAATATTAAATACTATTTATGCTTCTTTTAACATGTCTATAAAATGCAAGTTTTATTTAAATGAGGGTTATATTTAATAATATTATTTTCCTTTGACCTGCGGTAGACATCCAGTTCCGCTAGCTTTCATTAGAGCGTCAACTGCTTTCTCAACAGCATTCATCGCTTCTAATCCACCCTCAATACTTCTTTGATGCTCCAGAGAAATGGTTTCGAGCGTCTTTTTAAGCACAGTTGATTGGATATATGCTTCTATTTGGGGTGTAATCCCGAGCTCTTTTGGATAGCTTCTGTGGTATTTAGTCACAACACCCTCCCATGTTAACACATATGGTATTATCTTAGTTTTTGCTTTATATAGTATTCCAAGCTCGTTTGCAAGGAGGTCATATTTTCTTTTTTTCTCAACCTCGACTTGCTGCAGGTTATCCTGGCTCGTGATACCAATATCAACTAAGATGACCATATTTTCTCTCTTATCGTAAATAAATATATCAGGTAGATTATGTAACATGTCTATAATATAAAGATGTTTTTAATTTTATTAATTATTTTCTGTGTCATGTAACCATAAGCAAAGTTTTATTTAGTATTTAATTTGTAAACAATCCTAATTCATTTACCAAGAAAGTGAGTCTAATTATTTTATTTATTTTTATGGCTTTTAATTATCTTGGCTTGTAATGGTCACAATAATTGAAATTATTACATCCTTCCACTGTTGTTACAAATATATTGATCTATAACTCAACTTAAATAAGACATTAGCATTTTATCAATAAGATTATTACCCTTTCGTTTTAATATAAATAAAATTTTAATTTTTTCAATATTTATTTAAATATCGAATATTACAATCTCTAGTTTTTATCCATAATGTCTATTTATTTTTCAAATAAACTTATTTATCACTGAAATAACTGTCCAATTTAAAAATCAGCCTTTCTTAAATACTTATACCGTTATTGTATCATATATTAGAAGTTTAGATCTTAAAATGAAAGCGTAAATATTCTAGCTTAATATTTTTAGCACTAAATCAACATACTTCTGTATTCATTAATACATTAAACCATACTACTTTAGAATTTCTATTACAAATCTCAAATATACCCAGAGCATCTATTAAGTATTATAATTTACTTAAGACGATCTATTTTTTTATACTGAATCGCATCTAGATGTTCTTCCCTTACTTAAAATTATAAGATAACGTTTTTTGATCACCAATAAATTTTAAATAAAATATAAAACAAAATGTTTTTTTACCTGGCTCAAAAACTTCCACAACTAAAATATATTTTATTTACATTAATAAAGAATATATATACACGTTTTGAATCTGAATTAATAGTAATTTGATGCTTTGCATATTAAAGCCATATTATATTCTCGTACTATTTATATCATTTTGAAATACTAATTTTCTAGTTTATATTTTATTTTTAAAAGATGTAAACCGACATAAATATTTTATTGTGCTGTAAGAGAATGAAATTCCACATTATATAGTCATATCCGAGATATAATATAAATTAGAATATCAAATACATATAATAACTTAGTATATGTATTCAAAAACTGTTAATATGTATGTTTAACTGATTATCACATTATATTATGAAAATGAAACATAAATAATTAGTTAATACACCATTAAGTTTTACGTATTTATTAATTTTCGAAACGATTACTATGTAATTAGAATATGCAAAGTATAAATAATTAATAGTCAAAATTCGATCTTTACTTTAGTAACTATTACTGAATATGAGAGGATGGTATTTTTACTATATATTTATTATATAAATAACTTATAAGTCACAAATATTTCTGCCAACAAAATTAAATTAAGACACAGAATTAATAACTCACTCTAACTGTATAATGAAAATAAAGCAAAGAATATAATTTTATATAAAAATAAAATTTTAGATCTTATTAGTTAAGGTGTATTATTAGACCTATCTCAAAATAATATTACTTTTAATTATTTTCATTATATAATAATTTTTTTTAAACAAATAAAATTTCTCCTCCCCAAATGTCAAAAAGAATAAAAAATGCCTTTATTAACAACAATCAAGCAGAGATTGTTGACATATTGAAGGCAACAAGGTCACTTCAACCCAACGAGCTAATTTATATGCTATCCTTATTGGTTCATGCTAATCTTCCTCCGCAAATCCTGTTGCCATATCTTCTAGAGCTTCAAGCACGTCCTCTTTCACTTCCTGCACCTTTTCAGCGAGCATTTTTATATCATATAGGAGTACTTACCCAATACCTGCGCCAGAATAAAATACCGCCACCTTCTTCGCTCCCTTTCTTTACAGGAATTCGTTTGCATTCTAAAAAATCACATTCTACAGGCCATTTTTCTCTCTCTGTCGCATTAATAGAGCAAATAATGGAAGCATTTATTGGTACACCCACACGAGAGCTCGAAAATGCAATAGAACATTATCTTAATCCAACCTCTAGACCTCCTCCTCGCTCAATGCTGGACGAGATACTGGGTAGCTTATGCCACATCAGTCGCCAGGAGAAACCACAAGTACTTCGCTATTTGTTAGCAATATTGGAGACAGAATCCTACGACCCACAAGTTATATTATCCACCATGCGTCAAGAAGATCTTCTTTCAGAATTTTTTTTATTACTTTATCTTCGACATCCGCTCATGCATAAACAGTTTATGCAAAATGTACCTAAAGTAGAATATTATAAATATTTTGTTGACCTCGAAGAAACCGTGAATGAGCTTTTAGAAATAAAACCTGAATCTGAACAAATAAATAATATTGAAGAGAAGACAGAAGCAAATCAAAACATAAATGAATCAAAATATTATATTGAATCTTACATAATTGAATTTGTTAGATACATACTTTCCAATCGGCCAAAATACAATCAAAGGGCAATCGAATATATCATTACTGAGAAAGAAAAAATAAAAAAAGAAGATTTGATGTCCATCATCCTTGATCACCCTCGACACTTTCTTCCTCGCATTTGTGATTTTGATCTTACACTTGATGAGCTGATCCAAATAGCTGAGGAGAGGATGCGCGAAGAAAGAAGGAATGATGGGGCCAATACGACAGAGGAACTTATACATCATATATATGAAATAATGATGGGTTTGGAGTTACAATCTTATCATACCCATTTTAATAAATTACTTGAATTTATAGAAAATATGTCGGAGTCTTCACTAAAACGCTTTATTATTAAATTTGCAGATTCTGATAATTTTGTTTTAATTCTTAAAGCTTTAGTAAAAATTAAGAAATTAGATTCTGGTATAATAACATATCTTATTGATCCAGGATCTAAAAATGGATATACTAATTTTAGTATTCTGAAATATTATCTGGGAAAGGATTTAATTTTAAAATACATAGAATACTATATTGTAAACCAGGAATCTATTAATGATTTTCTTGAAGTTATTACGCCTTCAGAAGTGTTTTATAAAAGCCATTATTTAAATGATATCGATAAATCCATAAAAATAACTGGTCTTTGCTTGGCTCGGAAAGATATATTTGATGAAAAAGTAGTTTGGAAGGTTATAATTATGATGGAAGATAGTATACCACCATTGTTTATGCGTACTGTAATATTAGCGTTAATTGCATATCCAGGACTTAAGAAAAGTATAATAAAGCTTATGTTTAGATTAGTAAAAATAAGGATTTGGTGTTACAAGGGACTATACGAAGGATTCATTAAATGCTTATCAATTTTAGGGAAAGATGGTGTAGATATAATATTTACTTTACCTAAAGATAAAATCATAGGAATAGTAGAAGAGAATGAAAAAATAAGAAAAGAGATTTTAGAGTATTCAAAGAGACATAATATAAAAAGAAGATATAAAGAAATATTAAAATTAATAAGGGAAAAAATCTAAGAGATAATGATATCAAATGAAACAATATAAAAATAATAAATTTCTTTATTTAAACAAAATCTTTCACAATTTGTGATTTTTTGGCTATACTTTAGAAGTTCTTTGTATATTAAAATGATCTGTGAAGTTTTTGACCCAGTGCGTGGCTGTCTCCATTGAGACAATTTTTTAGGTATTCATACCGCTCTTAATCGCACCCCTTACCGTCTATCGGAGCCGGATCGACCTTTCAGGTAAAACAAAGTATCTTATTTCTGACATTAAAATAAGATACTTTTATCATCCTAGTGTCAATATCCATGTGGAGTTGCGCAGCCGACTTACTCAGAGTTTCCATACTACATAAATACTAATATAAACGGAACGTCTGCATACGTCTCGTTTTTATTTATGAGCGGTTTCTTTTTTATGTTTTCAATGTTTATCCAGGTACGCCTTCTTTGCTCTGGATAGGACTCAGAATATTTTTGTGAGTCGTCAACTCGGCAATGGGTGCATTAACCAATAAATGTGTGAAACTTAATAGCTTTTAAACTATTCAATAAATCTTCTATCTCTGAGGAGGGATGAAAAAATTAATAAGCTTGCCATATACAAAGCACACACATCGATCGACGCTTTTTGTCTCGAATTCCAAGTTTGCATTTGTCTAGCAGTTTCAGACTTCTAAAACTATTAGTAAATTTTCATCCTAGTTTAACGTCATTTCGGACATAAATACTAACTATTTTATTGAAATAAAGTTATAGAACACCATAAAAACCATATAACTATAGCCTGTAAGAAGCAATAGAAAGTTTAGTGCTGATAGATGTAATCACGCATAGAAGAAAAGAAAATAATGCAATACTTTTCTATTTATAAAAACAAACTAAATTTATGTTTACTTAAAAAACAATTTAGTATGGTTAAGGATAACAAATTAAGATAATCTTTAATTTTTAAACATAAGAAAAAAGTAAATATGCTATCTGGTGAATGAGCTAGGTTTGCCATATAAGATCAAAATTAGTTATTTTATGTAATTAATAACCACAAACTTTTATATGTGTTTCTATATGAATTTAATATTATTTTCACGATAAAAGACATAAATATAATTAATAATTCTTAAAGAACAATACGAAATTATATTTTTAAAATATAGAAAAGAAATGGAAATACAAATAAATTAAAGAAAGAATTGAATGCTCGATTTTAAATTGCGAATAGTAAGATACAACATAAATAAAGCAAACAAATTTATTTTCATAAAATAATATAAAAAATAAGCAAACAAATTTTTATTTCAATGATTGCCATTATTTTCTTTTTTTATACATAATGAGCATCTGTCAGCACTAACATCCCCACTTATTGCTTATTCTACTCTATCTTTTATTTCCATGCCATTTCGATGTTTCACCTGAACTATAGTATGATGTTCTCTAAGATATGATGTACTGGATATTACTTAATAATTGATGTAATGCTAAGCCCCACAAGTAATCTTTGTAAAATATCGTCGCTATCCCATCCCAGGCTATAACATAAAGTATAATATTAGTTTTGGCTTTATGAAGCTATCTGAGCTTATAAACAAAAGTCAAATTTTCTTTTTTTTTTGTCTCAACTAATTGGAAATTATTTTGCATGTTATGCCAATTTCAATTAAAATTACTTCATTAAAGCTTTTATTGTTTCTTAATATATATTGACATAAATTTTATAAATATGATGTTTAAGAAATCATATTTAAATATTATCAAAATTAGAAACATCAATCAATCATAAAATTTTAATCAAGCCGAAACATGAATCACTGCACAAATATGATATTATAACATTGTAAATAAACAATATGAATAAAATTATAAAATATAGTTTTATTGGTTTCTTTGGAATGACATTATTTATTATTTCATATGAACTAATAAATATGGTATCATTCAAAAGGCATTTGTCTAATGGAGGCCTTGGCATTCCTTCTGAATCGCATACCCACGCTCTGGCATCAGCAGATCCTGAAGAATTCATAGCATCTCAGAAATATGCAACTAACAAAAGAATATTTAGTGTATCGATTGATCTTCTTGCTAATACAAGTTACATTGTTATATCTCTTTTATTTCTTTACTTGCCATTTCAAAAAGCTTCACTTAATCTTGCAAAAAAACGAATCACAATAATAGGACAGGAGTTTAGAGATTTGAAACGCATAGAAATCAATTATCTCTGTTTTTTGGGAGGATTATACGCAATAGTATCTCTTACCGTAAATATATTACGCGCTAAAGAGATGAGTATTGTCAATATCATATCATATTTCATGATTTATTTTTTTATCTATCTTTTTATTGCACCTTTTGTTCTATTAATTGTTTACATTCTTTTGACAAAATTTCAAAAAAAGTTTATATTTGCATGCTACTTAGCATATATAATAAAGCTACTTCCCGATCTTTTAATACATGATAAAGTAGACTTAACTAAGATGGAACTTATGGACATAAATGAATTCCCTGAAGAAATTCAGAATGTTCTATCCAAATATAAATTAGAGAATAAAGTTTACAAAGAAAAAACACCAGGCAAAGATTTGAATGCGGCACTAATAGGATATGGCTCAGGCATGAGGATGGAGATATATGGAGATTATAAAAATTTTACATCCGGGAATCTTTATTCGGTTTTTCTCCACGAAATTGGCCATGCTGAAGAAAAAAGTCTTCTTAGAAAATCAATAATTTATTTTACTCTTTTATTTTTAGAAATGGCATTGATATTGCTAATTTATGAGAGATTAGCAATAAAATTTACCAATAGCGATATATCGTATTTTACAGCATTTTTAGTTTTGACATTTATTTATCGAATTTTGCTTAGACAATGGCTTTTTGCATTATATAAGATGGGATCGCAAATGTCGGAGATAAACTCAGATCTCTTTACTATACAATTTAACTATCATGAAGAATTAGCAAATACCTTATATAATATAGGTTTAAAATCAAGAGATTACATGTCTCCTACTGTTTTATATAATGTATTACGAAGTACCCACCCTTCTTTATTTTCTCGAATAGAATATCTTACAAGTTCAAGATGATTTATAAAACTGGTATTTAAATAAGATTTACTAAAAATAGCTTTTAATTTATTATTTTTCTTTATTCATTTTTGTCCGAAATAACGTTAAATTAAGATGAAAATTAGTAAAAGATAAAATAAAAAAGCTGTTGTTAAGTAGCATCTGAAGTTTAGATAAAAAACTCCATCCATTTATGAGCGAATAAAGTCTAATTGATTTTCTTAAATGTAAAAGTTTTAAAAATAAGTTAAAAGGCCATTAAATTTTACGCATTTATTGGACAATATGCCTTCTATTTATAACTTATGAAGCATTCTTGCGTTTCTGTATAAAATAAAAGGTTTTTAAAGATAAGAAATGTTAAAATATGAATTATATATGCAACAGATATGAATATAATATGATAAAAGTAAACCCGAATCTAAATAAATCAGGCGATTATCAGAAGTTTACTAATAATCAATACATCTGTAGTAACAAAGCATTAAGTTACATATCTATACGAATTCGCCTGGATATTAATATAAGATGATAAAAATGATTGGATACCATAGATAAAGTATCTAATTTGCCAGATGGATCTAATTATAACAGAGACAATATCATGATGTAATAAATACATAATATTTTAAAATGGTTTATTTAAACAAAATCTTTCACGATTTATGATTCCTTGGCTATACTCTAGAGGCTCTTTTTATATATAGAATAATCTGTGGGTTTCTTGACCTAGTGCAGCAACTGTCTCAAATGAGACAATCTTTTCCCCATAGGTACTCATACTGCTGTTAGTCGAAGCCCATACCGTCTATCGAAACTGAATCGACCTTGCAAACAAGGCAGGGTACCTGTAGCCAGGTACTTTTATCATCCTAGTGTCACTCGTAAGCGTCCATATGGAGCCGTGCAGGTGACTTACCCGGAGTCCACCTATTGCAGATATTACAATATAAGCGGAATGCCTGCGTGTTGCCTTGGTTTAATCTAGACGCGGGGTCTGTTTTTATATTTCTATATTCATTGTTTTTCCAGATGCGCCTCCTTTGCTCTAGGTAGAGCTTAGGATATTTTCGTGAATTGTCAATTTGGTAATGGGTGGATTAACCAAATGCCATATATGTGTGAAACTTGATGGCTTTTTAACAAACTTCTAAAACTACTACTTTTGAGAAGGAATGAGAAAATTTGGTAGGTTGGCCATCTACAAAACACACACATAGGGATAGACAGTTTTGGACTTGAATTCCAAGTTTGTACTCGTCCAGCAGCTTCTGACACCCAAAACTACCAGTAAATTCTCGTCTTAATTTAACGTCATTTCGGACAATGTTAATAAGGAAAATGATATATTTTTTTAATTTTCTCTTATTTTCTGAATTAATTATTTTAATCATTTTATCGCATGCAAAAGCTGACAAATGAAAATAGCACAACATCGAAATATAAGACAAAATTTCAACATTATGTGATATATATTGCAATAATGAAATGTTTTTATATAGATTAATCATATTTTTTAAATCGACTGTATTTCTTATAATTGGTAAAGTAAATATATTTATCTCATGTTTTTCCATAATATTGTAACAATTTTTATTAAGATTTATGTTGTATGGTGAAATATTTATCATTTTAATTTACTTTAGATATATCATTTGGCATTTAATCAAACACTATCTTATTACTTTCTATATTATTAAATGAAACAAATAAGTTTGCGGTGTATTATGTATTAAAAATCATTATATTATATTAGAAAAATATATAAAATTTAGTCAAAGAGCTTAATCAATTGATATGCTTAAAATGAAAAAATTAAATTTTAGATAAATTGTAAAAGGTTCTGATTTACATACTTCGATAAAATTATTTAAATAAGAAATTAGTTTGTATATATTTATTAACAATGTTGAATTCTTTTTCGAAAATTCAAGTTTATCAATAGTATATTTGGCTTTGAAATTTCATTTATTGTCGATTCTATAATGAAAATTATTTTCAATGGATTTGCTATTAAAATTGTTTAAAGTTATACTCTTTTAAATATCGGTTTAAAGCATATTATCTTTAAAATCAGCAACCGATGTTTTAGTTAAATATAATACTATTGATGTAATAAAAGATTTTTATATCAACTAATTAATTAATAGCTTTATCTTTTTTTAAATCTATAACTATATTATACATCTATTTGTAAATGTAAGTCTGGTTAAAATAATAAAATCTTGCTATAATTGACAATATATCTTGTTATGAATCTTTTAGACAACAAGAACATATTTATGGCATATGCCATGAATTGTTTGGACACATAATACTATATAATCATGTTCTGATGCTTAAATAAATAATTCATTGTGAATTTTATTTTATTCGTTATTGTTTTTATCTACTGTAATGCTCAATCTTGCGCTTTAAAATGAACATTACACATTTTTGTGTTTCAATTCAAAAGAAATAAGATATTTATAATTATATTATTAAATGAAAATATTTAACAAAAAGATTAATACTAATATTATATTTCTTATTAATTACTTCAGGATTATTCATCATTACATATAATAATCAACTGTAAGATGTAACTATATAAATATATAGATCGCTAATTTGCATACCCACTTATGTGAATATGATGTATCTCCAAGTTATGATCTATCAAACTGATTAATTGTTTATTTGAAATTATATTTATTTAATAATGAATTCTCAAAGGTATTAAATCTTGAATTATTTTAGCCTAATAATTATTTGAATCATATTATCTATTATATTCATTTGAAAAAAATATTTATTAAACATTCTTTTTAAAGGTTTTGCTTCAGTAGAATTCTCAAACGTTTAATATAGTAAATAACAAAATTTATATTGTTTATGTATTGTAAGTTAAAAGGTTTTTTTTTCAAAATAAGTTTTTTAAATTAATATGCCAAATACTTTATATTTTTATATGATCTAATTTTCATTTAATTATTATATTATATTTTCTATCTTGTAAAAATAATCTTCATTCCTCAACTTAAGATGATTCAATCTGATTTCACATACTTGTATTTAATAATTTTTTAATAATATCATAACTTTTCTAATTATTATTAAGGTGTTAACAAATATATGATAAAAGTTTTATAACTATATAACGAAGCTCTGTTGAATAAAAAACTAATAAATAACATACAACGTTATAAGTATCAACTAATTCTTAGTCATTCTTTAACATATATTTATAATGTGTATTTATATCCAATGTAACAATAACCTGAAAATAGCTTTATAAAATGTAATATGAAACTCGAATTGTCTATTGAAACTATATTAACCTCAACAGAGTATCTGTTTAAATTTGGTTGTTATGATACTAAGTTAGTTTAGTAGTGGTATAGAGTCAATAATACTAGTCAGTTTTGAGAATGTAAATCATTGCATTGTATGAACTGTGTAGTTTCAATTTTATTAAAGATTTTATTTTTAAGCAAAATTTTCTGTTAACATTATCAAATAATCCCGTCTTAGTTTCAATTCTAGAATATTTTAATGAGTAGTTGATGATAACACATAAAAATTACTGCGTTGATAAAAAAATCGATTTGCGCACTGTATAGCTATTAATTCAAAAATTTAAGTATACATTTAAATAATACTTGAATTCAGGAAAATGCTAATAAGAGACGTTTTTTCTTAGAAAAATTTGAAAAAAATTAAATTATTAACCCCGTTTTACACTTGTCTATGGACTAAAATATAATTTCGTACTGAAATGATTATTAGAATATCCATGATAAATTGTTTTTAATAAATAGTATTTTACAATGTCAACATTGTGATAAACCTAAAAAAATGATCGAACATCTGTTGCCAAATTAATGAATGCATAACCATGATTATGCCTACGTATATAATTAGAAATTAAAGTATAACTTTTTTTAATGAATAATATGGGTTTAAAAATTTCTTATCTTTTGCAATCCAAGAGATTATAGTATATAATCTATAATATAGATTAATAATAAATAATATCATAGTTAAGAACAATCGGTACTTTGGTTGATATAATAAGAAAAGGAATATGCTTATTTTAGTAGATATTATCAACCAGCCAAGATAATTCCAATTTGTAGAAATAAAAAGGAAACGATAATAGGATGTATTAGCGAATGAATTAGTTGCTGTATTATTCTTAAATAAATATAACCATATATGTCATGAATTCGGATCGGATTGTAACCAAAATTTTTAAAATCGATCTAAAATAGTTAAATATAACTTTTAATAAAAACTTACATTTATTTGCAACATGAAAAAAGCACTAGAAATAATATCGTGTAAACCTAGTATAAAGAATATCATCGATTTGAGATATAGAATAAAGTAAACTATAGAAAGATTTATAAAGCGAGGATTAAAAAAGACAGTAGATGAAAAAATATTGAATTTATAATTAAAGAAAAGAAAAGAATTGCAAATTATATGTTTATTAAAAAAAATAAAATTACTTTATTTTAAAGTTATATATAAACAAAGTAATATATAATCAATTTGTTTTTCCATATGGTTAATATTATATAACACAATGTCTCTTTCTAATTTTTTTCAATTATATTGCTTGCTTCTATTCCATTTTAAATGTATTTCAAGTTTAGATAATATGATTTAAATAGTTTATTTTAGTTTTATAATTTGCATGCAAATATTGATTGCTGAGAATATATTTATTTAAGATATTTTTTGCATAGTCTATGCAGCCACATCATAACATAAATGATAATTTTGATTCTAGTATTATAGGATAAAGCAAACAGATTTTTTAAATTATAATGTTATTGTTCATCTCAGTAATATAAAAATATTTTAACCCGACTAAAATTGTTTCTTTTAATATTTAATTGTAAAATATAATAATGTCTATTTAATTCACTAGTATATCAGCATAGGTTTGAGCTCTTTTATTCTAAGTACTGTTTTGTATTAAAGAGGCAATTTATATGATTAATATCCAGCGATAATAATGGATATTTCAATTACTAGATACGCTGAAAATATAAAAATATTTCATCAAGACGAACAGCGATCTTGAAAGTTGAAGAACAAAATATGACTCACCTCTTTCTTATATACCAATACTCTAGGTCAAAGTACTCATTGACAGAAGTTTATGCTAAGAGTCTTTTATATGCTCAGCGTAAGCTCCTTTATGACGAAATCAATAAGAAAAAATTTCATGAAAAGTTATATATAGCCCGCTCAAATGAGCTTGTTAGTTTAAAAATTTCTTCTACTATATAAAATATGAGGATATTGATCCTAGTGCTAAAGAAATTTATTGTTATATCCAAGATAGAAACGTTTTTTGGATAGACGATGCTTTACAATGCCAGCATTGTGGTAAAGCCAAAAAGTTGATCGACCATCTGGCAACAGGCTGTGATCGAATACTTGGCCATGACTATACGCGAAGGCATAATGAGGTACTTAGGTGTATTTACCTTCTACTTGCGAATAAGTATGGCTTTAAAAAAAACAAAAAAAAACTACGAACTCATTTAGTCCAGGAGGTCATGGAAAATGAAAGAGCCGAAATTCGGGTCGATACAAGGATAAGGACTGATATCCTAATAAAAAATAATAGACCAGATATATTTATTTACGATAAGAAGGAGAATGAAATAATATT